>PVIW01004121.1:10215-142927 GCA_004026585.1 Noctilio leporinus | reverse complement strand
GCTGGAAACAGCCTAAGTGCCCATCAGTGGATGATTGGATCAAAAAACTTTGGTACATTTACACAATGGAATTCTATATAGCAGAAAGAAAGAAGGAACTTGTACCCTTTGCAACAACATGGATGGAACTGGAGAGTATTATGCTTAGTGAAATAAGCCAGTCAGTGAAGGACAAATATCAAATGATCTCACCCATTACAGGACAATAATGAGCAAAACTAACAACAAGCAAAACAGAACGAAGTATATGAATACAAGGAATAGGCCTTCAGTGGTCACGGGGAACGGGGTTGGGGGGAGGGGGGAGGCAGAGGCAAGGAAGGGGAGCAGCTTAGACAAGAACCTAGTATAAAGGAACCATGGACATGGACAACAGGTGGGATTGACTTTGGGGGGAATGGGTGGGTGGGGAGGGGGACAGAGGGGATCAAAAAGGGGATGGATGTAATACAACAATAAAATTAAAAAATAAAAAGTACAATGTTCATGGTTTAGAAGATTTGACATTCTCTTCAAATTGATCTATAGATTCAAAGTAGCTCTAATCAAGATGCTAGCAATCAAGGGTAGGGTATGGAGCAATAAAACCCTGATTATGAAATAGCCAAGATCATCTTTAAGAAGAGAGCCAAAGTTTCTTCACTACCACATATAAAGATGTATTACAAAGCTATAGAGATTGAAATATATTATTGGTACAAGAATAGATAAATAGGCTAATGGAAAAAATTGAGTCCATAAATAGACCTAGGCACTTACAGTCACCTAATTTATGATAAAGATATCACTGCAATACCCTGAAGAAAGAGTACTCTTAGAAATAGTAAATGGTGCTAGATCAGTTGGGGATGGGAAATGTTGATCTCCACCTCAGACCATATATAGATAACCCCTAGAAAGCACAGCACTTCTACAACACCATTTTGCTCTAACACAGTTCAGTAAGTGGGGAAAACCCTTGTAACAACATGGCATCCTAGAACACAGTTTCACTCTTACATGGTTTAAGAATTAGTGAAATTCCTGAACACAGAGCATAATAAGAGCTTTTAAGAGCAAAAATATCTCATTCAAAATTAAGGTAATCTCTGAACAACATAGAATGTAATAAGAGCTTTTAAGAGCAAAAGATATCTCATTTCAAATTAGGAAAATCCCCAAATAACATGGTCAAATGTGATACAAATTCCACGCTCGAATGAAAAATTTCAAATGAGATTTGAAGTTGTTAAATTTCTTGTCAAGAAGAAAATGCTCTCAGTTAATTGTGCTAACTAGTGATGATGAAGAAAACATTATTTACTACATATCAGTATGTTATACTTTCGGTAAAAATTGCTTTAATAAAGATATTTCTCTTAATTATAAAAATGTAATAGTGTTTTCTTTAAGTTTTGGAACCTAACCCTCTTTTTTGTACTAGTCCTTTGTTTCATATAACACAGATTTGCAAAACATGGCATTATTTTTTAGGAATCTAACAACTGTGTTATGTGGGGGGTTATCTGTATATAAACATTTATTCCAAATGAATCACAGGCCTAAATGTGAAAAGCAACTATTAAACACATAGGGGAATGTGTTCTTGACCCAAGCTTAGGCAAAGATTTTTTAAAGAAACACAAAAAGCACTAAGTATAAAGGAAATGATTAATGAACTAGATTTGTTTAACTAGATTTCATTTAGCTTCACAGTTATGTTAATTATAAGTCACCATTTAAAAGGTGAAAAGAGCCCTGGTTGGCATGGCTCAGTAAATTGAGTGATGGTCTGCAAACCAAAGGGTCTCTGGTTTGAACTCCAGTCAAGGCACATGCCTGGGTTGCAGGCAGGCTCCTCAGTTAGGGGTGCATAAGAGACAACCACACATTGATGTTTCTTGCCCTCTTTCTCCCTCCCTTTCCCTCTTTCTAAAAATAAATAAATAAAACTTTTTTTTCAAAAAAGGTGAAAAGACCACAAAATATGAGGACTAATTATTACTATTATTACTGTTGCCTTATCTATATCAGGCCTTATTTCTCATTTTCTACTTTATATAAATAAAAGTCAAGTATTAGCAAAAGACTAATATTATATATATAAACATAGACATAAAAATTGTGTGCAAACCCTGCAAATGCTTGAAGAATTTGAAGAGAGAAACCAAAGAATGTGGGGTTATAGGGGAAGTCTCAGGGAAGAAGAATTAGTGGACATGAACCTTGAATAATAAATAGGATTTAAAAGGATTGAAGAGCAGGCATTCCCAGTGGGGTGAAAAACACACACAAACAAGGGCACAGAAGTTTAACTAGACACAGCAAAGAGTAGTCTGCTATATGACATAGGTTAAATGCAAGAAAGGAGGGCTAAAATTATAAAGAAAGGATGGTTCCAAGTATAGAAGTCATTCTTTTTTTAAAGGTTTAACTAAAACTTTTTTTTTTAAGATTTTATTCATTATTTTTAGAGAAAGGAGAAGGGAGAGAAGCAGAGAGGGAGAGAAACATGAATGTATGGTTGCCTTTCACTTGCCTCCAGGTAAGGACCTGGATGGACACCTGGCTTGCAACCTGATTATGTGCCCTGGCTGGGAATCGAACCAGCGACCTTTGGGTTTTCAGGCCAGCACCTTATCCACTGCACCACCAGCCAGGACTTTAAAGTATTTTTTAATACTCACTTAAGGACATGCTTATTGATTTTAGAGAGAGGGGAAGGGAGGGAAAGAGGGAAGGTAGAAAAACATTGATGTGAGAGAAAAACATTAATTGGTTGCCTCCCTACATGCCCTGACTGGAGATCAAACTACAACCTAAGTATATGCTCTGACCAAGAATCAAACCCGCAACCTTTCAGCTTACAGGACAATGGTCCAACCAACTGTACCACACTGACCAGGGCAAGTATAGAAGTCTTTTAAAGGCATAAAATAAATATGAATTTGATGTGGGAGTAAAGTGGTATTCCATGGAAGAAATTTAGCTAGACCCTTTTAGTTGGGAGGTCCAATATGAGTGGGTACATAGTAAATTGAGTAACATTCTACTGAAGGAGTCATAATACCACCTGATACTACGCTATCATAAAATAGAAAAGTGATTTTGCAGGTGTGATTATGCTAAGGAACTTGAGATGGGGAGAAGACCCTGAAGTATCCAGCTGGGCCCATTGTAATTACAGGGGTTTTTAGAAGAGGGAAGCAAGAAGGTCAGAGCCAGAAAAACAGATATTACAAAGAAAACAATGATCAGAGTAACATGGCTCCATGGGCCAACAAGTGCAAGCAATTTCTAAAAGCAGGAAATGGCAAAGAATGTGTTATCCCCAAAAGCCTCCAGAAGGAACCAGCCTTGCCAAGACCTTGATTTTAGTCCTATAAGACATATTTTGATCTTCTCACCAATAGAACTATATTTGTGTTGTTTTAAGCCACTAAATTGAAGCTAATTTGTTACAGCAGCAATAGGAAACTATTACAGGGTACTATGATGAAATCCAGGTTTTGCTTGTACTTCAGCAGGATCAAACTATCAGAGCACTCAGCCGCCAAGAGGATTCTTAGAAGAGTTTAGGCACATAGCTCATGTATCCTCTTAACTACCATCGCAGAAGTTAAGAATAGGCAATACAATAGATTTTGGATTACCCAGGAAATATCTGTAAAGAGCATCTTGTTTCCAGAGGAGTAAATCCCCATGATATACATAGGAGATCCACAAAGCTTTTGATGGTATTAAAGCCATAGAAACACTGCCAGCTTGGACAAAAGGGACAGAGAGGGATGAAATGAAAAAAGTTTTTGGATTTCCAAAATTCTACAGGCAGAACACAGGCTTATAAAACTATTCATCTGCAAACACATGCTATCCTTCATGAAGAAGAAAGGATGACCCCAAGGGAAGTGGAGCTGCAAATCACCAAAGATTGTTCCCAGGCTTTGAAACCTACTGTTTGCCCAGCTGGGTTTCCAAGTTGCTTAGGACTGGTGACTCCTTTATTTTTTCCATTTTCTTCCCTTTTAAATTGGCTTATCTGTATCTGCTATCCTATGTCTATCCCACCATTTGGAAAGCAGGTAACTCATTTTTTAAATTTCACAGGTTCACAGATAAAGATTAGCTGTGGCTAAGGATTAGCCAAAGCCTCACCCATACCTGGTGAGACTTGGGATCTTTGAGCTGATGAGCTTTTGAACTTTAAGTTGATGCTATAATGGCTTGGTGCTTTTGGAGATGTTGAAATGGAAGTGAATCTTTGGGAGACAAATGGCAGAATGTGGTAGATAAAATAATGGCCTCCAATGATGTCCACATCCTAATCCCCAAAACTTATGAATATGGTCATTTATATAGCAGAAGTGACTTTATAGATATGACTATATGAAGGATCTTGATATGTAGAGATTATTTTGATGGACCTATCAGAATGGTTACAGCAGCAATAAAAACTAATAAAAGTGACCACCAAGGATACTATTTAAAAATACTCTGGATCTGAGAGTTTTGTGTTAAATAGTAGTGTCAGATCAATTAATTTCTGAATGACTCACATCTTTTTATAGAAGCAACTTAAAACAATAAAATACTATAACCTGATATAGTGCTATAAAGTGAACACAAGTGCTATAAGGTGATCCAGATTGTGTCTGGATAGAGAGCCTATACAAGGGGGAACCCCAAAAAATGATTTTATTTCTTTTAAAATGTGTATTTATTCTTACATATTTAAACTTCAGTCACCTTCAAAGTATTCTCCGTTTGATGAAATATACCTATTGAGACATTTTTTTTCCATTGCTAAAAACAGTTTCTGAACTTGCTGATTCTGATACCTTTTAGTGTTTCTGCTGTTTTTTGTTTTACCTTTTCCACATCAATTAAACATTTCCCTTTGAGAACTTGTTTCATCCAGGGAAACAAAAATAAGTCAAGATCAAGTGAATAGGGTGAGGCATAGGGGTCTCCCTTGTTTGGCCAAAAACTGCTGAACACTCAGTGTAGTGTGGGTAGGTGCACTCATAAATCACCCATCATGAAATGGGCAAACACATTGGAAGTCTTCAAAAAAAATTTCACTGAAGTTGGACATGGCCTCTCACAACAATGCCAGCTGGTGCACTGATACAGAAGGTTTTCTAGAACACTCACGTAGTGAAGAAAGCCTTCAAGTAGTACAAGGGGCCTGCCCTCCAGAAGATAATTCCAGATGATTTTTTGTTTTTAATCCCCCCTTATATATATCTGAGACTGAAGTTTCTCACTCCAAGCCAATTCTTGGCAACTTACCTATACCATGCAACCTCTAGAAGGAAGCTATTACAAAGCTAGACCTCTGGCCTGCATGGCTCAGTTGGTTGGAGCATTTTCTTATAAATTGAAAATTCTGGGTTTGATTTCCATTCAGGACACATACCTAGATTGCAGGTTCTGTCCCCAGTCGGGATGCATACAAAAGGCAACCAACTGATGTTTCTTACATTGATGTTTCTCTCCCTCTCTCTCTTCCTTCCTTCCCCTCTCTACAAAATCAATGAGCATGTTCTCCAGGGAAGATGAAATAAACTTCTTTTAAATTAAAATGCTAGACATCTCTACAAAAGAGGATAAAATTCAATGTCTGAGAACAAACAGAAATCAGAAGCCACTTCAACATGGAATCACTGTCAAGACCTCCCAGGAAAATAGGGCAGCAATTTATCTTCTGCTCCTACCCAAAACACTAAAGCCATCAAATGAGAGGAGAAGGGAGGGAGAGAGAAAGAAAAAAGCCTGAGTAAATAACTGCTTTTTTCTTATAGTGCAGGAAAGGAATGGGGTATTGTTTACATTTTCTTTTCACTGAGCAGAAGGTCCTGGCAATAAACATCTGGAAGCTTGTCCACTATAAATTGTATGGTTTCTTCCCTCCTGTTTCATGAGGCCATGGTGATATTATACTCTTGGAATTCCTGCTTTCATCTGCTTCCTTTCCACTGACAGTTCATAAAGGATGGGCCACACTGGGAATGAAAGCTAAGCAGTTATTTCTTAACATACCAAGAGAATTAGGCTCTACATACCTAGGAGTACATCCTAGAGATTTTTTCTTCTTGTAGTAGTCTGTTTCCTGGTGCCACACCCAAATTCACTTACAGTCCTGTAAGACCTGATGTAATAATTTGGCAAGACCTAGGGGAAAGGTCCAATCACCAGATGTAAAAATAGCATGTAAGGTCTTTTTTGCTTTTGTTATTCTTAATAAAAATAGTTGACATTTATTGGCTTTATACAGAGGGCCAAATTCCATTTGGGCAATTCCTCCATATAGTCTTATTTACCCTCCCCAAAATACCTTAAATATTACTGCCTCTGCTTTATATTGAAAGAAATGGAAATTTAAAAACTTCAACAAATGTGTACCTAATCCCTCCTAAGAAGACACAAACAAAATTAGAACACTGATCTATCTAAGCCCAGAATCCACATTTGGAACCACTATTTACCTACTACTTCCCTAGCTTACTCCGTATAAGAAGCAAGTGGTAAGTTTTAAATTAAAATTATTCAATGGATAACATTTTATTATATTATTTGATGAAAATATGTTTTCATAATTTCTTAACCCTTATAACTTCTCTACATCCAGATCTCTGAAGGACTTTGGGCATGTTTATGCCATAAGCAATCATTATGGAAGATTATGCACTAGGCCTACCCACCAGACCAGAGACAGCAACAGCAAAGGCTTCAGGGAGAGATATTAAATGATACAATATTTCCTTGAAAAGGTGGCCTGTGGCCCTCACCAGTTTACTCAGTTGGTTAGAGTCACATACCATGCACTAAAATGATGTGGGTTCAATTCCCAGTTAGGACACATATGGGAAGCAACCTGTCAATGTTTCTCTGTCTGTCTGTCTGTCTGTCTGTCTGTCTGTCTGTCTGTCTCTCTCTCTCTCTCTCTCTCTCTCTCTCTCTAAAAACAATAAATAAAAATGTACCCTCAGGGTCTGGCTGGTGTGGTTCAATAATTTGAGTACTGGCCTGCAAACTGAAAGATCACCAGTTCTATTTAGTCAGGGCACATGCCTGAGTTGCAGGCCAAGTCTCCAATTGGGGAGATGTGCAACTGATGGATGTTTCTCTAGAACATCAATGTTTCTCTCCCTCTTTTTTTCCCTTCATTGCCCTCTCTCTAAAAGTAAATAAATAAAATTTTTTAATTAAAAAAAAAGAAAAAAATTTATCCACAGGTAAGGATTTATTTTTTTTAAAAAAAAGGTGGCCTGTATATGTCCTTCTCTTCTGAGTATGTCCTACAGCTTTGTAAAGGCATTTGAAAGCACAAAGTGCCTGTGCCTTTGTCCCCAGGTAGAGCCAGTGAAAGTAGCAAGTGTCCTAGGGAAGTCCTTCAGGGTTTTTTACAGCAAACATGGTGAAGGAATAGTAGAGCTGAGATGTCTAAGCAGTCAGAACAAGAGGGCCTGAGCCTGATAGGAGAACCTCTGAATGTTTCCTTCATTCTAAGAGAAGTTTGGTAACACTAGGAAGAGGCAGATCCGGGAAGGCTTTGCAGATAATTGCCACACAACATGGCTGTCATCTGCAGAACCAACTGACAGGAGAGACCACCTTTCTATATATCTGACTGCAGAGGTGACAGACAAGCACGAGCCCCTGCTTCACCACCACCATCTCACACTCCATGGCTTTTACTCAGCAATTCTACTGGATTTGGACTCTGCTACGTAGATGCAAGTGAGAAAGCCCAGGTTTAACAAGATCACCTTGAATAAAGTTTTTTAGGGCAACATGTGATTATTCTGAATGAAATGACATTTTGTTTCAGATATGAAATGGAATTAAAAACTCAAAAAGAAGTTAAATTATGCAATCCCAGTTCTGAAAATATATATCTGAAGGAACCCAAAACGCTAATTTGAAAGAACATAAGCACCTCTATATTCATTGCAGCATTATTTACAATTGCCAAGATATGGAAGCAGCCCAAATGTCCATCAGTAGATGAGTAAATAAAATAACTATAGGACATTTACACAATGTAATACTCAGCCACAAAAAAAGAAGAAGGAAATGTTACCCTTTGCAACAATATGGATGGACCTGAAGAACATTATGCTAAGTGAAATAAACCAGTCAGAGAAAGACACATACCATATGATTTTACTCATACGTGGAATCTAATGAACAAACTAAACAGCAGGCAAAACAGAGACAGACTCATACATGGAGATCAGGTAACTCATGGATGGAGATCAGGTGACAGTTTGGGGGCAGTTGGGGTGAGGTAAAGGAAGAGAAATTCAGCAAAAAGGAAAAAGGACTCATGGATATGGACAATAGCGTGGCAACTTCTGGGAATGGTGGGGGTGGAATATAAGGTAACTAAATTGTAATGGAAAAAATACAATAAAGATTAATTTTTTACAACAAAAAATAAAATTTAATATTTCTACAGAAAATAAATTATGGGGTGTTAGGAAAGAAGAATAAAGTTTCCCTCTAGCATTTAACTAAGAAGACCCCTGTAACAAGAAAAAGACAAGCAGAAGTTTGTTAATACGAATACCTCATGTATACATGGGAGATAACCAGGGAAAATTTAGTAATTCCATAAGGTAGCTTAGGATTCAGGCTTAAATAAATACATCCTTAATAGGTGTGGGCCTCTTAGGGGAGAGCAAATGATTTTTCAAAAAGATGAATGGGCTCTTTGAAGAATAGATGGGAGATCTGACCATGATAATTTTTGTCTAGGCATAGTGCCTACTTCTGGTCTTTTCTCCTGTGACAAGAGTGAGTCTCCCGCTTGACAAAACTATTGGGAAGGGATTTATAACAAATGAGTTCCTTTTGGAGGGTCTATTTTTAGGCAGGTAAGGGGACTTCAGAGAAGTCTCCTTCTTGCACTCAATGTTTTTAAAGTGCCTACAGCTCAAAATAAGCAATATACCAAAGCAGTATATTTTGGAATAGAATATCTCGAAGTTCTACAGTCATATTTTGGAGTGACATATTTTGTCACTCTTTATGGGGAAAGGGGATTATTTTCTTGTATACCTGAGTTTGTAGCCTAAGAAATATACATCAGCCATAAATAATCATAAACTAGGTCAAAAATATAAATTGTGAAAAAACAATGTCTATGCTTTTTTGTATTTTTACTTTTAATGGAAACATTCACTCATCAAAGTAGAACAAAGAAGATAAAGACACCTAGTTCCAGCAATAACCAAGATGTTGTCAATCTTGCCTCATCTATTATCATACACATACACACACACATTTCCTTTATTGTGGAAAATTTTATGATGAATTATAGACATTAAATAATTTCATGCAAATATTCTTCCATGTGTATCTTTAATAGAATTTAAAAGGAATTTTTCGGCATTACCAAGATACCATGAACATACCAAATGAAATTAACAATAGTTCCCTCAACATAATATTTAATGCCTGTTAAAATTTCTCTAGTTGTCCCACAAACGTCTTTTCAAAGCTGCTTTCTTTGAATCAGGAATCAAACAAGGCCTATAGGTAGTATTTAGATAATAGAGTCTCTTAAGATGCTTTTAATGCATAACAGTTTATGGTCTAAAATCTGTAGTTTTTACATTTAAAAATACACGTAATCACACCTAGGGACTGAAATGAGCACTGAATTCACGAATTTACAAAATTGATTTAAAGGTGGTTGAGAGCTGCGCTCCAGCTCCAGGACAAAGAAAAATACTTCGGAAAGGGATGTGGCTCCCTCTAGTGTTATTCCAAATTATAACCTTCTCTGATTTTCAAACCAATTATGGAACGACAATAATCCTGATGTAAATAGTTCCGTGCTCTACGAACTTGTACCTGCATATTTCTCACATCACACTGCTCAAGTATGAGAAAGGGATTATTTTCTTCTTTGTAATAATTAAAGGTAACATATAGTTATTAAATGCCAAGGTGGGAGTCAATTCCCCATATTTTCTATCATGGGAGATGTGACAGTCATTCAAAGTAACACTACTATCACTTACCTCAGGCTTTCTAGCTGCTGTTTCCAAAATACCCCAATTGTCTTAATAACACTTTTATTTCAAACTATAATTGGGGAGGGGATAGACAGGAATTTCTCAAAAAGAAACCTGATGTCTTACAGTTGCTTTTATCATTGCATAGGGTGAAAGAAATAACAGGACAGGTAAGATGAAAAAAGAAAAAACATGCACACAGATTATAACAATTCTTAAGACTGAGACAACACCAGGTAGCAAGCAAAGAGAGGCACAGTTACTATTATATAAGCAACAGGTACTAAATTAATATATTTCAAAATAATAATTGATTATGTAAAGTGTTATAATTGATATAAAATAAGAATGCAAGGGCAAGAAAGGTAAGCATAATCAAAAGAGACGTGCTTGACTTGAATAATTTTCACATCTATGAGTAAATAAATATGCGCCTTTTCCTACTAAAATGTTATGCTATATATTTTTGTTTATTTATGTTTAAAATTGTCATTGATCTGCCACAAGCCATTTTTTTAATGCACTCCTGAAGAAGTAAAGCTGAGTAAAACTGAAAAGCAACAAGGTATAAAGTATACCCCATCTCCTTAATACCAGATGAATACCCCTAAAGTCCCTCATATAGAAATGGCCAGGGTAGGGATAACTTAGCTATTCAAGATGTGTCTCTTACACATGTGAGAAATATTTTCAACTGCAGTCAAGAGAAATTTAGGAGAGTGTTGCCACCTTTGAATCCTCATTAAAAGCTAAGGTTTAACAGTGAAATCAATTATAGTCTTGATTAACCATGAATTCAATCTCCAGCCCAGCTCCAACTTAACTTGACTGTGGACAGTGTTGATTTACCCCTAGCTCTCCAATAAAGCCTCAGGTTTTATTCTAGGAATGATATAAAAAGAATTTACTGATAACTGTTTTTAGTATTTACATCACTATCTATCAGGGTGACCTTGACTACAACTAGACAGCTCAGATCTTGAGAAATGTGCTAGTGTCAGATTGTTTTATTTTTGCAATTATATATTGGGGGAGTGGAAGAAGAAGTAGTAGATAATCCCACTACAAATTATTCTGAGGCCAGAATAAAGAATTTTCTTCATACCTGGGCCCAAAGGAGAGACCACAGGAGTGGGGCAGTGGAAGGCTGCCTGAGAGGGGTGAGGGTCACATGGACAGTCACAAGTCTGGACTACCCTCCCAATCTATGCCACATGCCCCACCACCCAACCCCAGCTGGAGGCGGTGACCAGGAAGAGATCCCTTCTATACCAGCCCAGTGGAGGACAGCAAATGCATCAGGCTGACCTTTTGGAAACTAGGAGAGTCTGATTTTCCCACTAGGTCTTACAAAAGAATAATTTCTGACTCATTCTCTCTGACCATGAACACTTCCTAGAGAAATGACTACATCAGTTCTCATTATTCACAGTAGTTTTGTCCCATAAAGTGGCCTTACTGAGCCATTGCTACCTGAAGAAATACAAAGGTTCACTTCCTCTAAGCCTCTGGTCACAATATTTTCATCAACCCACCAATGTATAAGCTGGTTTTATGTGTATTTCTATTTAATGATGCCTTGTTTAATATCTATTGCTGACTCATTAACATTGAATTCATGACCGACAGCACTACAACTCACAACAGCTCATGCCTGAGTGAAGTTCGTCACCACATGTATTTTCTCAGTATAACACATCACAGCCTCCTCACACTTGGGAACACTAGACAGTACTTCAGCACTACACTTGGGGGCCATTTTAAATGGCAGAATCTCCCCCAAAGAAGTGCCAAGATGTGAGAAACATGGCACTAAATACCACAGAATGGACACTTTTTTGCAGTGAAAGCCGACATAAGAAAGCACAGCTTCACCTGTCACATCTGAGCTGGGGACCACATAATCAGGTGACTCAATGTTTTTTTATCTTTTTGTGCATTCCTGGGCATGGGAGTTACAAATAAATCCTATCAAGTAGGTGAACCCACAAACACAGATCCACAACCATAATGACAACTGACTGTGTATATAAGAGTGTAGATCTCTGTCCTTAAAGTTGTTTATCAACGGCGGCTGGCCTACCTCAACAAGGAATACTGTATATAAGTACTGCTGAGTGAAACTTAAGCAGAGTCATCTTTCTTCACCTGCAGAAATACCACCAGATCAGAGATGGTCACAGGTCTTGAGCACCTCGAGGACAAGGACCACACTGGTGAAAGCATTAACATGAACTGGAACCGAAGCCATGAAGCAATGCATCTCACACAAGCACCCTCAGAAGAATGGAATGTAACAGAGGCTGATTTCCAGAAGACCCAACGAGGTAACTCCTGACCAATGAACACCCACGAAGGATACCTCCACACCCTAAAGCCAATGGACATATTGCTCTGGCAGGCTTTCCCCTTTTGCACTCTTCGTCATGAATACAGCCCACCCCAAACCCTCTATAGACTAGCCTGTAGCTTGCTGCAGCTGGCACTTTCAAATTGCAATTCCTCTGCTATTCCTCAATAAACTCAATTTCTGGAAATTTCAGCTTGCCTTTGTTTACCTTTTTAGTTAGGTTGACATACTGAAATGACAGACCACTAGAGAAATTTGTGTACCAAGGTGGGTTTCTGTGGCAAACTAAGCAGTCTTACCAGGTTTCGGTCCTTCAAGTCCTTCCTTCTACTAAGTATCCCTGGGATTTGAGAGGGGCAGGAGACCCTAGGAAAGGA
Organism: Noctilio leporinus; assembly: GCA_004026585.1. NCBI lineage: Eukaryota > Metazoa > Chordata > Mammalia > Chiroptera > Noctilionidae > Noctilio > Noctilio leporinus. The sequence continues at coordinate 130,193 of PVIW01004121.1, read as the reverse complement.
CGTTAGGCCTTCTTACAAAGGGGAAAAAATAAGGATTGGAATCATTCATTTATGTATTAAAAAGGAATGTAATCTATACCCCAATGTGATGAAACAGAATACAACATTAAAAAAGGGTTTAAAACAATTTCCTGACTGTTTGACATGACCTGACATACCGATAATGGCAGAAGTACACCCCCACCCCACCACCTCCTGCCTTGGCAGAAAAAATTAAGGAAGAAATTTGAGAACTTCAAGAATCTAGTATAAACTGGTCCAAGATGTCCAGCAAGCAGAAAACTACATACAGAGAGTCAAGTGTTACTTAACACAAGAAAGCCACTGTCAACCCTCTTAGAGGGGTCAAGAGGTTGAGTCACCTACAGTCTTCGCCCTGGACAGAAACTACTCCCCCTCCCCCAGGCATGAAAAATGTCAAGATATAATTCTGAAATTCTTCCCCAAGAGCTGCTGTGAACCAACATGCCCTGCTTTAGTTACACCTCTGTATGCATAGGGAGTCCACTTCCAAGGGCGTTCTCTTTTATAAGAGATGTATTATAACATCAAGCAGTGTCTTCCTTTCTACGTTCCTCCCGTTATAGATCAAGACCTGAAACAAAGAAAATGTAAGGAGCCCTTTCCAAGTTCTGTTATCATATTTGCTCTGAAATGTAGCACGTTCTCTCCCACGATTGACAGGGTGAAAAGAAGGGCTTCCTTTTGCTGCTAGGAGCCAAGCTTCAGGCTGAGGGCTTCATTTTATCAACACAAAATCTTATGAGGCCATAGTTACTATTCCCATTTTATAGATGTGGAAACTGAAGGAATAAAGTCACAAGATAATAAGTGGTGTTGCTAAAACCCTATGCTGCATGACCACTATAGGCAGTATTCTTCTGACACAGAGCTGCCTGGGAGTAAATGATGCCTACTAGCTTCGGGGGCGGGTGGGGGGAGCACATTCACATCTGAAAATTAGACACTTAAAAAAAAAAAACAAAATGGGCCCTGGCTGGTGGCACAGTGGATAAGGTGCCAGCCTGGGAACCCAAAGGTCACTGGTTCGATTCCCAGTCAAGGCACATAACCAGGTTGCAAGCAAGGTCTTCAGCCAGGTCCATAGCTGGAGGCAGGTGAAGGGCAACCATACATTGATGTCTCTCTCCCTCTCTGCCTCTCTCCTTTCCCCTCTCTAAAAATAATAACTAAAATCTTTTTTAAAAATTAAAATTAAAAATTAAAAATGCAAAATGTTAATAGATGACAAAATACTAACCTTTTATGAGCTTAAGTAGTCTGTACCTATTAGATCACATACGCTGTAAGTGAATAAAAAGAGAAGGTAAGATTAAATGTTGTAATGAGTGTCAGGGTAGGATGCTGGCCAGATAGTGTAAGCCTCCCAATGACCATTAAAAATTATCTCAGGCAGATGAATCTGGTCGCAGTGTAAAGGATGAACCGAGCGCATGGGGGTGGGGAGAGCCAAGCCAGGAAGGTCAGTTAGAATATTGCAACAACTCAGGTATGAACTAATCACAGTAGTGGAGTAAGGGAATGTGGGGTGGGGATACTATTCAAGAAATTACATCAGGTAAGAAATTACATAGACCTGATCTAAGGTAGTGGCCTTGCAGATGGAGAGAAAAGAAAGGAGGCGTACAGAGCGAATCCGTGTTTGCTGGCTTGAGTACCATGTTGGTACCAGCTCTGAGATGAGACATTCCAAGCAGAGGGAGCGTTCATGGGGTGTTGGATTACCAAGTTCTTCAAATAATAACTACTTTTGAATATCTATTCCTTAACACGTTTTTTAAAACTCACAATAATCCTGTGAAATAGGTTACAGCTGAGAATTCTGAGGCCAGAGGGGTAAAGGGATTTTTCCCAGAATTATTCAGTTTGAAAGAGGTGAAAGATGAGAGGCAGGGTCAGTGGAAAATATGGAAGAGAGCCCACTCAAGTGAAAGGGTTTTTATTTCAGTTGGCCAGTACTTATACAAGGAAATGTTTCGAAAGTAATAAAATCCAAGCAGGATAGTGAGGTTCCTTAAATTACTATTTTGTGGAAACTTTATACATTGTCACCTACATGGTTTACAAAGTGAAATTCACAAAGCAAATTAGACATTTCCTTCCCTTTCCGACTTTTGTATCCGTGAGTCTCCCATTGAGAAAGTGAGGAATCCTGTCCATCAAATAAAAGCTGTAAAAACTAACTGTCCAAATCCAACCCCCCTTTAACATGGCATTCTTCCATCAAACCAAGTGCTCAATCGCCCACCCTCTTCATCCCTTCACTGAGCTAACTAACACCCATCCACCGGCTCTCAGCCTCTAGGAAACTTCTTCTGACCCTAGTTAAAGAAAATTACCCAAGCTTCAGAAATAAAGCAAAAAATAATTATGTAGACCTTTGAATGCCATACTAGACATGCTCTAATAAACCCACACTTGTGGGTCGTCTCTTTTGGGGAATGTAACTTGGTTTCACTTAATACCACAATTGATTAGGGCAATGACATTTTACAACTCTGTCAAGTCAGAAATTTGATTCCTAAAAGAGACCAACAAAATTTTTTTTTTTTTTTTTTTTTTGTCTAGCAACAAGTCACAATTTCATAGCATTATAGGACATTAATTTTGTTCCTATATTAACAATCTTGACTAAATTGCTTTTCCCTAGTGACTTTTTAACTGCATTTCTTAATGTTCTTTTTGAACCGTTTTTTCCCTTCCGCTAGTTTACTCCTCAATAATAAGGTAAATAAACTTTAAACAAATGCTCATTATCTTTTTCTTTGAGAATTATGCCATAAACTTGGAAATGACTAGGTTAAGAGCTGACTCCCCAACCCTACGCGAAGTGCTTGTGTAGTAAGCACTACTATAATGGCTTGTCTACCTTCTCTGCCCGACGGCTAAAGCGTTGGTGAACATTTCTGTCTTATGTCCCACTGCTGTCTCCAGACGCAGCAGAACAGTTGTCCCAGAGGACAAGCTCCACAAACACTCCTGAGTTTCTTACCCAGATGCCTCAGGGCCCTTTCTCCCACTCTTCTCCTTGGTCTGTCCTGATCCCAAACTCCTGCATCTTTCTAAACTTGATAATGGCTCCCTTTACCACCTGCAGCCTCTTTGAGAAGTATCAACCTATCTAATTAAAGGATAAGTTTTTCTCTCAGTGGCTGACATACAACAGAGTTTAGGCCTGACAAGGTGGGACTGACATCATCTGCCCAGGTATCAGTAACCTTCAACAATAAATTTTAATAAAAATCAGTACTACCACTTTGAAAAAAAGGGCAGCTTTTGCAAAGGATAGAAATTGGTTATACAACTAGCATGTAAGAGAGCTGTTAAACAAACTCTAAAATGAACAGCAATGTGTCAATCATCTGAAATATATCCGCCTCCCAAGCAGAAGATGCTGTGCCTCTCCCTTTAAATTAGTTAGTATTCAATTTTTATCAGATCATGGAATGAGATGGCATTCTGATCCAGCTCTTTGTTGAAAAGACTATCCTATTGGTATTAAACATCTGGAAATAATGAACATCTTGTTAGGTATCAAAGACAACTCAGCCAGTTATTAATTTATTGACTCAGCTCTAAAGTCATCTTATGTGCATACTGTGTAAAAATAGATCTGGGCCCTTAAAAGATTTTTCTTTTGTAGCTGACTGGATGTTAAGTTTTATCAGTAGAGGGCGAAGGAGAGACATTGCAGGAGAAAAAGAGCCTTATTCTTGCTTCAGTGTGTTCAATTGGCAGACTACCCAGGATCCAGTTCCCGCAGGACCCAGCTTCCTCAGCGTGGGCAGCTTCTCCAGCATGAGGCAAGCCCATGCCCATGCACCCCGGCAGCCTCTCCAGGGTCCAGCCCCTGGCGCACGAGGCCTCCCCAGCACTTGGTGCCTACAGGAGCATAGTGGCCAGCAGCACCCAGCCACTTCCCCCTCGGCAAGCTCTTCAGTCATTTTGTAATGGAGTGAACCTGGGAAATATTCCTGTGAAGAGATTATTCCAGCACCCTAGAGGATGGACTTCCAGCAAGATCCCCTAGGCCAAACCCTCCAGCAAGGACGGGCTCTCACTTCTGAAATCAGAGTAGGTTGGGGAGTTCTTCCTTGGGTGTTTTATCTAAACTGCTCCTTATATCTGTTATTCTTGCATTTTTAAGAGTTCTCTTTATTTCTTGATAGTCAACCCCTCATTTTTCCAATCCACTGTTAGAGTAAATTTTTTTTTTTTTTTAGATTTTATTTATTATTTCCAGAGAGCGGGGCAGAGAGGGAGAGAAACATCCTGTATGGTTGCCTTTCACCTGCCTCCAGCTACAGACCTGGCTAGAGATCTGGCTTGCAACCTGGTTATGTGCCCTGGCTGGGAATCAAACCAGTGACTTTTGGGTTCGGAGGCTCGGACCTTTCCACTGCGCCACCAGCCAGAGCTAAACAATTCTTTAAGTGATACTTTCCCTATTCAAATTACTATGCACCTCCTCTCTCCTGACTAGCCCCAAACTAAGACAAACTCTTTGAAGCAAAATTAAAATGAACCCCTCCCTGTTAACTTAAAGATACTTTATTGGGGTGCTTGATATAAACAGCAATTTTCTGAGATAAGTACTTGTTTTCTCATACAGAAATAAAATGTCATAAAGAGATAGATTGACTCTGGGGGGAAAGGGTGGGTGGGGAGGGGGACAGAGGGGAGCAAAAAAGGGATAAATGTAATACAACAACAATAAAATTAAAAAAAAAAAGATAGAAATTGCTTACAAACTTGGGATTTAGATGGCTGAGAAAAATGAAAGCATATAGAGGTTTTCCTTAATCTTTTCTACTGATATAAACAATTCCAGTCATCATTAGCATGATTGTTTACTTAGAGCCATGCAAGATGTATGTGTGCATTTTATTATGCTCTGCAGTACCCCAGCGACTTACAACTGGCTTCATCCAAAGTTAAATTCAGGGCAGGCATAGACAACTCAATGACTTACAAGTCATGGCTTCCCTTCTTCACTAAAGAATTTTCATATCCTGTTGTTTTCAAGGGAAGACTTCTCAATTGGTTAAGTAGATTTGTAGGAGACTAGCTCTATAAAAGGCAGAAGCACAGCATAGTAATTCATAGTAATTAAGAGCATGCCAGTTATATCACATCAGTGCATTTCAGTTTCTCATCTGTAAAGAGGGCATAAAGACAGCACCTACCTACCTCTTAGGATTGCTATCAGAACTGAATGAATAAAGATATGAAAAGCCCTTAAAATTATGCCTGGCAAACAGCATTTGTTACTATTCTTTTTGTGTTGATACATGTTAAGTTTGATTTATTTTCTAATTTTTGATTCATTGATTTGAGGGAGAAAGTGGAAGGAGAGAGAGAAACATCGATTTGTTGTTCCACTTATCTATGCATTCACTGATTGATTGTACGTGCCCTGACCAGGGATCAAACCCACAACATTAGTGTATGGGATGACTCTAACCAACCAAGCTACCCAGCCAGGGCAATTTTTCTATTAGTTCCATGTGTGAAAATTGTGACTTTTTAAATTTTTTCAATTGCAGTTTACTTTCAATATTATTTTGTATTGATTTTAAGTGTACGTCATAGTGGTTAGACAATCAGATACTTTACAAAGGGTTCCCCCACTGATGTTTCCAGTACCTATGTTATTATTCTCATCATCCATGGCCTTACTCCTCAAATGATCTTGTTTAATAATACAATTATATAATAAAGGAAGTAAAGAAAAGCAAAAGACGTTACACCATCATCATAATTATAACAAAAGAACCAACATTTTATATAGGTACCTGTTAAGCTAAAAAAAAAAAAAAGTCCCATACATCCAGTAGCCTTGTACCAGCGGGATTCAGTCAAGTAATGATTTAGCCTATATAAAAAGTACTTCCCAAATAACTTCCCAATTGACTTTTGCCAGCGTTCTTATTTTATTTAGAACAAATGCACACTTTGTAAATGCTAAGAAATTGCCAGTGGCATAACCATCATCATCTAAACTCACATGTTAGAATTAAGGCTGCCTCTTTTTCTAAGAATTTGGGGTTGCAGAGAAAGTGATATTTCTGGACCATGTGGAGGGCTATCAGCTGGGAGCGGGAAGGGAGAGAAATGAAAAAACAGTGTAGAGATTAAGAACATAATTGGTAGGTACAAAATAGACAGGGGGAAGTTAATAATATAGGAAAAGGTGAAGTCAAAGAACTTACATGCATCTCCTGGACATGAACTATGATGGGTGGGATTGCTGGAGGGAAAGTGGGTACTGGGCAAAGGGGAGCAAAGGGAAAAGAAATTGGGACAACTGTCATAGCATAATCAATAAAATATACTTTTTAAAAAAAAGAGAGATATTTTTCAAAGCTTAATAAGATTTTTTTCTCAAAGTTTTGTGTTTTTAGCGGAACGCTTCATGAATTTGCGTGCCATGGTTGCACAGGGGCCACGCTAATCTTCTCTGTATCGTTCCAATGTTAGTATATGTGCTGCCAAAGTGAGCACTTCTCAAAGTTTTATACCTTATATATTACCTTTGTAGTCACATAGATGGGGTTTAAACCGAACCCCATTTCTTGCCAGCTAGATAGCCTTGGACAAGTATTTTAGCCTCTCCAAACACTGGTTCCTGCCCCTATAACACGAGGATAGCAGTGCCTACAATGAAGTACGGTTGCAAGGATTAAATGAGATAAAGTGAGTAAAGCCAGCATCACGCGTGGCATCGTCTCCACCCACAACAGTCATTGTCATCACCATTGTTGAGATTCTGTTACCTAACTGTTTGCTTTATGAGTTTCATGACCTCTTTTTTAAACAAGTATACGTCAGAAGAAGATCCTGTAAGGTCAATGTGCTTGTTACAAAAATTAATCAGAACCTGAGGGTAGCTCGAACTTAGTTGTTCACATGCCAACTTAGTTTTTCTTTTCTCTCTCTCTTTCTTTCCTTCCAAAACCAACGTCTCTTTTCTAAGCTCAAAGTGAAGAGCATTGGAATATTTCTCAATGAACTCCTTCACAAGTTTTTCATGGTTTGGCTGAGAACCAACTCCAGCATTTTGTATGCAAATTGTGGTAATTTCACCATCCACGAATTCCTGACATTGAACATGATATTGTTTCAATATGCGTTCATAAAAATTGCCCTTATTTTTCAGATAAAGAAAAATATCAGTGTCAAGAACAAGAATTTCTCCACTTCCCGGAGTCTCAGGTACCGAGGGCCTAAGTGACCTCAGAGAGTTGCTAATTCTCTGGGGACTCATTCTGGGGCCCTGTCTACTCTTTTCCTGCTTACTGGTAAAACTCCTGTTTTTTCCTAAAAGAGAACTTGCTTTTGACAGCAAAGATTCTTTGAGATTCTTGATTGCCAGGAATGATCCTTGAACAGAGATTCTTCCATTGTCTTCCAAAGAACTGAAGCATAAAGTTGGATTTTTTCTTTTCAGGTCCTTTACCAGACTTTCCAGAACGACTTGACTCTGGAAAATGGAGAGGTCAAGTATAGCACTGACAGAGCTGAAGACCTAAAATTAAAGAGAGAGAGATTAAAACAGCACTGTTTAGTGGAGCCGATCATATAAACACATTCTTTTTCAGCCACTCTGCAGCAGCTGCCCTCATCCAGTCCCCAGTTCCCTAACACAGCCCACCAGACGGATCCCACAACCCCAGGGCCCACCATGTACAATTTGGGACTCACAGTCCTTCCCCATATTCCTGAAAGTGGAGGTGGTCAAGTATTTTTTTTAAGGCAGAACTTTTTTTTTTGAAACAAAGTCTTAAGCAGAAGCCAAAGATATACACTGTTCTGGTTTTGCTCTGGGGATCAGGGTCCCCCAAAGAGAATCCCCCAAATTCCTCAGATGGCTGCACAGAACCCTGGGTTTCCTATCAAATAAAGTTGTTTTTCATTGTTGTTGTTTTTTAATTTTTATTTATTATTTTCAGAGAGAGGGAGAGAAACATCAATATATGGCTGCTTTTTACCCCCTTCCAGCCACAGACCTGGCTGGGGACCTGGCTTGCAACCTGGTTATGTGCCCTGACTGGGAATAGAACCAGCAACCTTTGGGTTCACAGGCTGGCACCTTATCCACTGAGCCACCAGCCAGGGCCCAAATAAAGTTTTAAAGCAATACTTTGATTTTAACTTTTTCCTCTGATTTGTCTTTCCTGCATTATTAAAGCTTCTTTTTAATGTTTATGCTACGTGGCTTTCCGTTTTTTTCCCAAAATAAGTTTTTAGGTAGACACCTGGCACCATCCATGAGAGCATAAAAACTCACTATCACTGTAAAAGCATCAATTGAGACAAATGGAACCAAAAAGCAGACCATGCAGTAACCAAGAAAAAAATGTTAAAGGTTTGACCTTTAACATTGACTCAAGTTAGGGAGTTTGCACTTTCTTTCCTAGAAGTCATGGGGTAATAGCGTGTTGTGTTTCCTATGCAGGGAGCGCTTAGCACAAAAAATGGGATCCAGGACTACTAGCAGGCCTTCAGCATCACACCTTACCTTTTCACAAAAATGAGAGATTCTGAGTGGAATGGGTCCAGCATTCATTGCTAGATACTGTTTCTTTTTCCTGATGGCATTCTCTGCATCTAAGTGGAAACAATGTCATAAGAAGTGTTATGGCTTGATACACTAATAATTACTTTAAGTAATAATAATACAGATGTTCAACTCTATTATTTGGAATGCCTAAGTTTTTCCCTACGTTTTTCCCCTAAATTAAACTTTTATAGTTTTTCCTTCTATTTTAATACATTAAAGTTCATTTATGTGTAAATGTGCTCCTAATTGTACTTTTAAAAACACACATAGGTAGGCATGTGTGTTTGTGTGTGTGTGTTAAAAGTTGATCAGTCTCCCACTCTGTTAATTATTGCTATGAGAAGACTTTACTGTCCTGGTTTTTCTCTGATTCACTGGCTAACCTGCTCTGGCTCCTTTGCTAATTCTCCTTCTCTCCCCATTCTCTAGATGTTGGCTTACCTACGCCTCAGGTCTTATACCTCTTTGCTAACCTACACCCACCCCCTGGCTTTAGATACTATCCCTATCTGTATCACTTTCAAGATACTATCTCAGTCTGAACTTTACTCCCATCTGCCGTGGAAATCTCTACTTCATTAATCTAGTAGCATCCATAACGGAACTCAACTCTAGATAACGATCCCTTATCTAAAAGTATTCTTCCTCCTGTGTTCCACATCTAAGAAAATGACCCCTAATTTATCAGCAAATCCTGAATACCCACTAATTCTTAATTGCCTGAGCTGCTACACTAGTCAAAACCAGCCATGACTAGTAAGCTTCTATTTTCCACACGGCTGACAGACTGACCATCTAAGAAAAGTCGGTGATGTTTTGTCTGTCCTCTGCTCAAAATGCTCCAATGGCTTTCCCTCTCACCCAGGATAAATAAAATCCAGACACCTTGCCTGGACCTATAAGCTACTTAACAAAACTGGTCCCCAGCTACCCATCTAACCACCTATCTTATTACTCCGCCCCCCTCTCATTCCACTCCAGCCACCCTTGCTGTTCTTGAAGATGGCCAGCATGCCACCCTCCATAGAACTTTCCCCAGTTCTTCCTGTGGCCAAGAACGTTCCACCTTCCCCTTTATCTGCATGAGTAATTCTCTACTTCATTCAGATCTCTATCTAAATTAGCACCCTCCATCACCTTCTCTCCCTTTATTCTTTGTTACATTTTTCCATAGTACTCATGTTATAAATAAATACAAACAAATGGCAGCCCTGGCTGATGGCACAGTGGATAAGGCATCAGCCTACGAACCCAAAGGTTCCATTCCCCAGCCAGGGCACATAACCAGGTTGCAAGCCAGGTCTCCAGCCAGGTCCATAGCTGGAGGCAGGTGAAAAGTAACCATACACTGATGTCTCTCTCCCCCTCTGCCCCTCTCCTTTCCCCTCTCTCTAAGAATAATAAATAAAATCTTCTTTAAAAAATAACATTTCATCTTTTTTATGACTGAGTAGTATTTTATTGTGTGTGTATATATATATATATTTCACATTTTTATATATATATATACATATATATATATATATATATACACATATACACACACACACACACATATATATAATTTTCTTTATCTAATCATCTGTCAAAGGACACTTGGGTTGTTTCCCTGTCTTGGGTACCATGAAAATACTGCCATGAGCATGGAGTACAGATATCTTTACAAATAAGTGTTTTCAAAATTTTCAGGTAGACACCCAGAAGAGGGATTGCTGAGTCATAGGTAACTCAATTCTTAACTTTTTTGCACAACCTCCATACTATTTTCCTGCACAAATGTATATTCCCCTTTTTCTCCACACCCTCTCCAACACTGGTTATTGCTTATCTTATTGATAAAAGCCATTTAAACCTGGCTGGTGTGGCTCAGTGGATTGGTGCTGGCCTGCGAACCTAAAGGTCGCTCGCTGGTTCAATTCCCAGCCAGGGCACATAATCAGGTTGTAAGCCAGGTCTCCAGTCAGGTCCATAGCTGGAGGCAGGTGAAAAGTAACCATACATTGATGTCTGTCTACCTCTCTGCCTCTCTCCCTTCTCCTCTCTCTAAAAATAATATATAAAATATTTTTTTAAAGCCATTTAACAGGTGTGAAATGGTATCTCATTGTGGTTTGTTTTGCATTTCCTTAATAGCTAGTGCTGTTGCACAACATGGATCATCTTTGGGTGTATCATGCTAAGTGAAATCAGTTAGATGGAAAAGGACAAGAACCATATGATTTCACTCATATGTGGGATATAAAATAAAAAGCAATAAACAAATGAAACAAGCAAAAAAATCATAAATACAGACAACAGAATAGAGGTTACCAGAGGGGAAGGGTGGATGGGGGAGAATGAAGGGGTAAGAGGGTCAAATACGAAGTGATGAAAGGACACTAGACTTTGGGTGGTGAGCACACAATACAGTATACAGGTGTTGCATTATGAAGCTGTGTACCTGAAATTTACATAATATTATTAACCAGCTTTACCCAAATAAACTTAATTTTTTAGAGTGCATTGTTGTAAATATAAATAAGTAAATATAAATGTAAGTATATGAAATACAAATAAATAAATCACCCAATTATATATACATTTTGTTTATTATCTGCTTAGCCCCATAGACATGGGCCATATAGCACTTTACCTCCAAGAGGCTGGTATGGAGACTCATCTTTCTCTGCCAGTCACTTGCTATAAGAAAGGCTGCCCCCCTTGGTGAAGCAGGAGGGATGAATATGATCTACAGACCCACCTCCCTCACTTATGTCAGAGATGGGAGTGGGAAACATCATGGCTTGACCTGATCTCAGATCCAAGCCATATTTCTCTAATCTAACTTTACCGGTAATGAAATAAATATATGTTAGAATATCCAATGTTGACTTGAATAAAGAGAAGATCATTGTACAATTACATTGCTGAAGTTACCTCAAAATTTCCAAAATAATTATCTTGTTTGTGAGATTAGAGACCATTTTTATTTTCCATTATTTACAAATTTTCTACAAGAAAATGTATCACTTTTACCCTAATGTATAGACAATGCAAAATTTAAAAAGACATCTTCAAGAATTTGCCAGTTATTAACAACTTTATCATGAGCCATTTCACATATTTCTACTTAGTGCAATATGGTGCTGCTTTAAGTTCAGAACTAATTTTTTTAAACCACTTTAAACTTTACCAATCCCATGATTCATTTTAATGAAATTCAACTTTCAGTTTCATTACAGAAGTTTTTTTTTTGGTTTTTTTTTTAATTGATTTTAGTGGGAGAGGGTGGAGGTGTGGGGAGAGATCACTTTGTTGTTTTACTTTTTTTTTTTTTTTTTAAGATTTTATTTATTATTTTCAGAGATAAGGAAAGGGAGAGAGGCAGACAAGGGAGAGAAACAGTAATGTATGGTTGCCTTTCACCTGCTTCCAGCTACAGAATTGGCTGGAGACCTGGACTGCAACCTGGTTATGTGTCCTGGTTGGGGAATCTAACCAGCAACTGTTGGGTTCGCAGGCTGGCGCCTTATCCACTGTGCCACCAGCCAGGGCTTTACAGAAGCATTTTTAAGATTACAAAAATTTGACTTGGAAATACCTTTTTTTTCTTTGAATGTTACATATGCAACTCCCTTGGTTTTTGTTGGATATATCACATCTTCAACATCTCCACCCTCATTCTTAATATCTTGAAAGTGGCTCTTCACTAATCTGGTCAAAAGAAGATTGCTCACATTGCAAACTGGAAGACCAGAGACTACAATTGTTCTTTCAGCTTTGGATTCCTTGACATTCAAAACTGTTGCCTATAAGACAAAGAGTAGGATATTCTTTAAAATATGTAAGATTCTACGTAATAAAAGCAACATCACATACCCATGAGAGAGGCTGTTTTATTCAATGAAGGTACCAGTGTAGGTGATTAAATACTTTAGATAGATAAATAGGCAGATATAGATAGACAAGATGAATCCTTGCCTCGCACCTTATACCAACATAAACTCTCTGTGAATTTGAGAGGTAAATGTAAAAAGTGACCCCTTTTTTATGCATGGAGAACATTGGTTAATACATGTCTGATTTTATAAAGTCCTAAAAATAATGGAAGTCACAAAGAAAAAGATCAACAAATACACATTTGACTTAAAATTTAAAATTTATAAAAGCCAAGTTAACCACAAAATATGGTAGTTTGGAGATAACTATATGTTTTCTTGATTATAGAATCTGAAGTATATAGGTCAATAAGAAACAAATTTCCTACTTTTTTTGGTTAGAATCAGGGGAAAGTTGCCATAAAAAAATGAAACCCTAGTGATAATACTAAGGCTGCAATGGAGTAAATCCTGCCTTTAAACATACATCTGAAATGGAATTGAACCACTAGCAGTATACGCTATTGTAGACCCTGCCACCACATGGGGCATAAAATACCACCTGCTAGTAGGCCCTTCCCTGAGCTCACTCTCTTCCAATTCTTGTATTATCCAGTTAAGGGGTTTCTATTTAAATGTCTTAATTTGTCTTCCAGTCTACTTAGGGAATTGGACCCATAAGTTTTCCCCAATGCTTATAGATAGTCCAGCCTGATAGTACCAGAGCTCAGACATAATCTATCCTAACTTACCCCCTGCAAGAACAAGATAGCTCTCCAGCCTGAGTACGGGTTAACAGATCACAAAGACGTTTTGGGGCCTCAGCTGAAAAAATTCTGTACTCAGAGCAGGACTTCATTGGGGATAATCAAACTACTTCTAACCTCCCACATCACAAGGATAGTCTAAGTACACAGTATCCTGTCCATCCCTAGAGCTCCTTAAAACTAAAGTAAAATAAAATAAAATAAAATGAACCCAAGTGAAGGGAGCAATAAGCACAGGAGAGATTTCAACAAATTTCTGGAAGACTGAAAATACATAGAGGTATGTGGAAAGATAAGGCAGAGGGAAAGAATGAACCCTGAATAATAAAAAGAGGTTGCAGTGGAAAGGTAACAAACTTTATGCATAACCTTGGAAATGAAAAAGAGACAAAAATGGAAAGATTCATTGGAAGACTGTGGCAAATATCTGCTCCAGGTATCTCCCCACATCCCCTACTTCAGATATGTACACACACACACACACACACACACATACACAAGGCAGGAAGCTGGGCTACAACCTTGGTAAAGAAAACTTGAGGATTGTTCTGCTTTAAAAGAAAAACTCCAATGAATGCACTAGGAAGAGTCCAGCATGCTGGTGTGGGTGCTGGCACTGCAGACCAAGTCCTCCCCACTTTCTGACATTGGAAGGGGCCCCAACTTAAAGATCACAAGCAAACTAAAGTGTGGCATGATTTGGAGTAAATTATGGAATAGCAAAAAACAGAGAGAGAGAATTCATTTGACACCGCTATAGGAACATTTTCTTGTTAAGCGGGAAAGGAAAAATACATATGACATTGGACCAAAAGGAGAAAAATGATACACCAAAGGCTATTACACCCTGCTATACACAGTATTTACTGTATACATAATAAATACTTTTATTGATTATTAATTTTTCAACTAATTTTGTTAAGCCTTCAAAATGCCAAATACTTAAATATGATTACAGAATAAAATAGAAACATGGACAATAAAGACAGATAACAGAAGTTGGGAAAAAGAAGGAAAAATGTTCTACCCTAAAATTATGGAATTTTTATGGTAATACTACATAAATTTTAAGTATATTGTGGAATTTACAAAATAATCCAAAACAGAATTTAAAATATTAAAACTTTAAAACTTGGAAGATGGGAAAAGTCAGAGGTTATGTAAGTGAAATTTTCATTTATCATAGTATAAAGTCAATAGTAAATGACTAATGTCCATGACGACTGTCCACCAGATATGTACTTTCTCAGTTCCTCTTAGAAGTTTCATCTGGTAGCTATTAAAAGAAGATGGCAAGAATGTGCCTATCAGTGGGTGTGCAAAAGGATTTCTTAGCATATGCAGCATCTTACCAATTAATTAATTAACAAATAATTAAGCATGTGTTCTATACATACCTAGAAGGCATACCCTTGCCCTGAAATTCAGTTCCACCATAAAAATTTACTGAGCATTTATTATGCCTGGGACACTTGAATAGGCATATCCAAAACAAAATAAATAAAAGGACTTCTACCTCATGGGTGACAGAAGAGGCTGACACTTGACACAGATTGCTTCAACAGAGCTTGGTAGACACAAAAAGAAGATTTATTTCTTTATAAGAGGAAAGAGACCAATGTCCAACAATTTGAGGATATAAAATCACTCCCAATAAAGGCACTCAAATACACAATAAATGACATAGAGGATTGAGAAGCAAGATTAATTCTGGGTTATGCAGTCAAAGAAGCTTCATGAAAGAGGGGCCACCTTAACCACAGGTTTGGTTCCCTGTCAGGGTGCCTCAGGGAGGCAACCGATTGATGTTTCTCTTTTATATTAATGTTTTTCTCTCTCTTCCTTACTCTCTTTTTAAAAATCAATTTAACAAAAAACAAAAACAAAAACCATCTCTGGCTGGTGTGGCTCAGTTAAATTGAGCACTGGCCTGCCAACTGAAAGAAAGCTCACCAGTTGATCCTAGTCAAGGGACATGCCTGGGTTTCCTGCCAGATAGATAGATATAGATATAGATATAGATATATATCCTAAGGTGAGGATTTTTTTTAAAAAAAGAGAAAAGAGACGCCTGAAAACTGAGACTGAATTTAATTAATGGTCAAATTCAATTAAAAATGCACCCTAGGGGGATAACTCAGGTAGCTAGAGCATCAGCCACATAGCCAAGGTTTTGGGTTAGTAAGAGTACACACAATAATACTCAGTGAATATATAAATAAGTGGAAAAACAAATTAATGTTTCTTCCTTTCTCCCTCTCTCTCTCTCTCCCTCCCTCCCCTCTAAAATCAGTAAATTTAAAAAAATAAATTAATGCAAGAATTTCCAGCAAAAGCAAAAATGTGTAAAAAACTGTTTGTTTTTAGATTTTATTTACTATTTCGAGAGAGAGAGAGAAAGGGAGAGAGGGAGAGAAACATCAACGTATTGTTGCCTTTCACCTGCCTCCAGCCATGGACCGGGCTAAAAACGGGGCTTGCAACCTGGTTATGTGCTCTGGCTGGGAATTGAACCAGCAACCTTTGGGTTCACAGGCCAGCACCTTATCCACCGTGCTACCAGCCAGGGTGAGTTTATTTTTGTAAGTAAAGCATTGTGGAAAAATAATTGTATCTGTTCACTGCCTTTGTTTATATTTCTTTTCTTAAGACCAGTTGTTTATTTTCACTGACGTTGCCTTTACTATCACCCATTAAACAAAACTGCACTTGCATGCATTGCTAGTCAAGAATTAAGGGCCCTGCCACTGCTTTCAAGAGCTTGATGGAGAAAGCACAGAGGAGGCTAACTCCAGAATTTGCTAACTGTTCCTGCTAGCTAGCAGAGAGGCTGAAAACACAAAGTCCTTGCTTGTTTAAGAGAAAGAACTAAGGCCACAAGAGAGAATTCCCACATTCCCGCTAATGAAGAGGAGACCTCAATCTGGATGCCTTCCCAATTTGCGTCCTTGGTTCGAATCCTTCTTGCTGGCCCTTTTCAAAGGGAAACTTGGGCCTCCATTTCTAGTTAACTCCTCTCACTGTTGTTCACCAAAACAGGGGGAGGAGGGGGAAACCAGAGTTAAGCCCTAACACAGCCTGCGAAGCGACTCCTTGACGAAACAACTGCGTCCCGCATTGGGTGCGGAAGGTGGCCGAGGCGGTCGGTCCCTTTGGAGCTGCGCCTTTTGCACAGCCCGCTGTGAATTTCGGACGCGCTGGGCGGTTGCCACGCGGGCCGGGGCAAAAAGGCAGGGAGACCTTCACTGGAGGGTTTGCCTCCAGGGCAGACCGCTCTGGCCCCGCCCGGGCTCCTCCGCGCGCAGCCCCCGTGGGCCCGGTACCCTGGCTGCCCCCCGCCACCGCCCCCTCCCCACCAGGCTCCGCGTCCTTCTAGGGGGCCGTAGCAAGGGGACTGGACGACCCTGCCCCGCAAAAGCAAAAGCAAAAGCAACTTGCCATGGCGCAGGAGACCCGAGCCTTCAACCGTTGGCAGCGCCGGAATCTAGCGGAGAGCGGGCGGCGGGGCGGGACCAGCAGGCAGGTTTCGGTTTCGAATATTTTTTTCTTTTCTTTCTTTCTTTTTTTTTTTTTTTTTTTTTTTTCACTTCGCTAGCCTGAAGACCATGCAAGATATTGGCGGTCTGCAACCTCAGTGTCAGGTGGGAGCCGCTCTCTCAATCCCGCTGCTGCCAGCGCCAGCCCGGATGCCCTCCGAAGATGGGCAGCTGTTGAAACCGTGCGAGAGGAAAGGCAGGGCTCCCCGGCGGGAATTCGGGAATTTTCCCGGATCTGTACTGTGTTCGCTGGAATCTGATCCTTCTTCCCAGGCCCTGATTACATCTCCAGGCGTCTTCTCACCACACCACACCTGTGCCTCCTCTTCGTCATCTGCCCAGCCCATCGCAAGCCACAGCCAGGTGTGCGGGACCCAGGATGAAAAGCGCATGGTCTCTGGCCGCAGAAAGCTCACCATCTTTACCACTCCAGGCTCAGACTTCTGAGTCCGGCACCTGGGATGACCCAGGAATCCGCATACACAGCTTCAAAATCAAAGAGAGCATGACGAAAAAAGGCAGAGAGTTGGCAAGTAGAAAGCTCGATTTCACTCCTACAAAGGAACTACAAATTGAAATCGTGAGATCCCCTTTTTCCTCAATTACATTGGCAAAAATACAGTGTGCATAATACCCAGTGTTAGCCAAAGTGTCAGGCAGTAAGCCACAAGCCTAGATAGGTGCAAAGATTTTTCGGATTTTGGCCCCCTTCAAAATGTAAAATGAATAAGAAAGTGTACAAATGGGCATATTCTTAAGAGTGTCAATTCTTCAGTTATTTCAGAATGCGCTGAAGTTATAGTGCTCAAGCGGAACTAAAATATTGTACAGACATTTTAGCTGTGCATTGCTTGTAATACACATATTTGTTTTAAAAACTGGGATCTTGCTTGTGTCTCCCCAGAACAGCCATTAGTACTGTTCATCAACATTCCTTGTTTTCCATTGAGGCACATTGCAGGAAAAAAACCCTTCCTCACTCACTGTTGGAGGTTAGGTATGATTAGATGATTTAGGCAGCCAGTGAAATGTGAGACTGACAAGTCTCAAGTATTTGGTTGGAAACGTTTCAATGCAGTTTCCAAGGTTCTATTCTTTGTCATGGTTCTCAGTGCTCATGTATCGAAGAGAATGTGTATCACTGAGCCAACGTATGGAATACAACTGCAGTAGGGAGTTACCTGGACCCATAACAGAATTTACATAAATGAAGAAAAAAGTCTTAAGCCACTGATTTTTTTCCAATAATATTACAGAGCATACTCTGGCTAAAAGTTTGTGTGTTTTTTTTTTTTTTTTAAGATTGTATTGTGACAGCTGTCATATCAACATGCATTTTTTAAAAATCAAAATAGGTGAATTTTTGTGTAGCTATTTTAATATTGAAGATGGAAGAAAATAAGCAGCATTTTCAGCATATTATGCTTTATTATTTGAAAGTAAAAACACAACTGAAATGCAAAAAAAAAAAAAAATGGTTTTGGCAGTGTGTGGAGAAGGTGCTGTGACTGATCAAATGTGTCAAAAGTGGTTTGTGAAGTTTCGTGGTAGAGATTTTCTAGCTGGATGATGCGCCATAGCTGGGTGGACCAGTTGAAGTTGAGAGCAATCAAATTGAGACATGAATTGAGAACAATCAACGTTATATCATGTAGGAGAAAGCTGACATACTCAAAATATCCAAATCAATAAAATTATTGGAGAAAATGAAATATGTGTCTTTTATTTTATGGAAAAAAATCATATGGACTTTTCAGCCAACTCAGTATCATACTAAAATGAAAGAACACCATAAAAGTATTTACAAATCACATATCTGATAAGATATTTGTATCCAGAATATACAGATAACTCTTACAATTCAAAAATAAGAAGATAATACAATTTAAGAGTGGACCAAAAATTGAATAGACATTTAATCAAAGAAGATACATTAATGGATAACATGCACAGGACAACATATTCAACATCATTAGCCATTTACATAAAGAAATGTAAATTAAAACCACAATGGGATACCACTTCGCATTACAAATAGCTGTAATCAAAAAAATATAACTAATGTCAAGAATATGGAGAAATGACAACTGTAATAGCAAAATCAATAAAATATATTCTAAAAAAGAATATGGAGAAATGAGAACTCTCAAAGATGGTAAAGAAGTAAAATGTTATAGTCACCTTTTGAATAGTTCATCAATTTCTTAAAACATTAAGGATAAATTGACCATGTAATCAAGAAGTTCACCCTTAGAAAATTAACCAAGAGAAATGAAAACTTGTCCAAAGATTTACATGCAAATGCTTATAATACTATATTGTACACAATAGTCAAGAAGTGGAAATAACCCAAATGGCCATCAATTGCTTAGGATAAAGCAAATGCTGTATACAATATATACAATGCAATACTATTCAGCAATTTAAAAAAAGAAGCGAAATACTGATACATGCTACAACAAGGATGATATTCAAAACCTCATACTAAGTCAAAAAAAAACAGACTCAAAGGCCACATATTGTACAATTCTGTCCTAGAAGGATAGAAGGAAAGGTAGTCCTGTCTCACCGGCTAACCCAGCAGTCCTAGGCCTGGTCTGATAATGTTGCCAGGTGTTTCAGTATCATAGGAAAGAAACACTGTTAGCCAGGGTGGAGAAAAATTCTTGGAATTCTATGTATTGTTCCACTATCTGGGAAGAAAAACCTTTGAGACTATTTACATCCCAAAGCTTGAAAGGCATCCCAAGGCCCTAAAGGTGGGGAAGGGCCCATAGTGCCTAAAGGAAGATTCCCACTAATACCTTTTATGCCCCCAAGTCCTGGAAAGGTAGCACCACCCTTTCAATAAGTAACTTCCTCTCTCTCATCCCAACCACTATATAAATCCTCAGAATAAAATACTTGCTCTGTGGGCACCCATGGCCCTTAGGACCTTCGGCCCAGGACCTCTGTCCCCTTCCCCTCTGCCCCAGCCTCTGGCAACACTAGAGCAAACATGCATTTACTTTGGCCATCCTTGTTTTTGCTCTCCCATCCTTTAGTAAATTTTGCATGCCCACTAATAGGCTGTAATTCTTTACCGCATTGGTGAGAAGATCCAGCGTTTCTCCAATAACAATTCCATTTAACCAGAAAAGACCAGTATATGAAAAGAAAAAGTAGAAAAGTGGTGGTTTGAGCTGTAGGTGGTAGCAAAGATTAACAGTAAGTGAACATGAGAACCATAATCCAAGTGAGAATCCTTTCTAGGGGATGATGTGAGATCCAGTATTAGTAGAGAATGCAGGTCTACCCTTCAGTGCCATTGAACCAGATATAGGGCAACCATCAACCTTATGTGTGTCAACTCTTCCAACCTCTATGTGCTGACAGGGACATGCTACCCGGAAATATGATAACTTGGCATACTGAATATTTAAAACTAAAAGAATATGAGAAATAGCATGTGCAGGGACTTTCTAAACTTTCCAGGAAACAAGTCATAAGACCTTTCTGTGAGAGGTACCATCCCTTTACCTAAAGGGAAGGAAAGTCCTTATCTGCAATTACCAAGGGACACAGAGAGCAATCTGAAGGAACAAGCCTTGCTAAATTTCCCCTCGTTTACTGCACTTTAATACCCTCTCCTATCACTTTTCACTTTCTATGACTTTTCACTATTCATCAGCCCTAGCATAAAAACACTCAGGTTTAACCACTTCTTTGGGTTTTCATTTCCTTAGGAAGGCTCTGGTGTCACATCAAATTTATCTTAAATAAATTTGCATGCTTTTTTCCTTGTTAATCTGTCTCTGTCAGTTTAATTTTCAGATCTAGCCACAGATTATAAAAGGGTTGAAGAAAACATTTTCCTCCTTTACTGCCAAGCTATCCCCGACAGAGCATAACTCCAAATGCGGTCAAAATTCTAGCATCCCAAAAAAAGACATTTCCATCTCTGATATCCCCAGTTTTAAGGCTTCCTATCTCACTGTAATTGTCTTTGTCTCACAGCTGAAGTAAGATCAAATTGGTTATATTAAATTGGTTAATTAAAACCTGAATGGTTTTAATTTGTGATACCAAAAAACCAAGACAAAATTCATTACATGTATCTTGATAATTATTTATTTTCATTAATGTGGCATACGTTGTGAAGATTTCTAAAACTAGGATAAAAAAGAAAATTGTTTTAAATGAGCAGTACCCAATACTGAAAGAGAGAAATAACATAGCCCTTATTGGACTCTTAATAAAAGTATAGACCAACGTCTATCTATCTAGAAAGCAATTGCAGCCACAGGTATTAAGATCCTTAAAAGAACTGTTATCCTCTAACCTGTCAACTTAGCAGAAATAAGGTCAGAACTGCAGAAAAAGATGTGTACACTAAGATAACATAAGGATTTATGAATATCATAACACTTATAAGCATGAAAAAATTGGAATAACTTTAATGGCCAAATTTAGGAAAAGAATAACATAAGGTATGTTCACAACATTAAATTTACATTTACATTAAATTTACATATAGTTTTAAAAAAGAAAAAAGATTGAAAGGGAAGACATGAAAATGTTTACTATTATCTCAGAGGTGAGATTTTTGTTGATTTTTATTATATTCATTATACTTCTTGTATTTTTCAAGATTGAATGTATCTTCTCTTTTTGAATACCAACTGGACATCATAATGCTACTCACTATACAGTGCTGACCCTCTGCCTTCCAAGCACATTGTAGGATTAAACATCCAAGCTCCTTTATTATTGGGCAGAACCATATACTTAGTTCTGGTTGAGTTATGAATGAAAAGAACATTTCTTTCCAAGAATTTAATTGCCAATTCAAAATTCTTCAAAGTTCTTTCCCTACAGCATGGCGTCCCACAATAAAGATGGTGTGGTGTTAGCTGGGGTCCCTGAGTGTCTACCACAAACCTTTTCCTTAACCTATAACAGACAGGAAGCATGAGCAAGGAGTAAATTTTATTGTTTGGGATCTCTGAAATTTAGAGATAATTAGTCACATTAACAGGTCTATCCTGTTTGATACAGAAATTGGTATTCTGAATGGGTGTCTAGTTAGAGCCAAAGAATGGAAATGGGGACCAGTGACAATCTGGAACATTATGTAAAAATACTGCATGACTTTGGCTGAACCAAGTGGCAGATGATTAGAAAATAATTACCAGAGATTACAAAGATAGTGATCCATATTATGTAGTGGAAAAGCATTTGGTAAAGCTCACACATGATAGCTTGGAAGGCAGATAATATACTTAATTAGCTTGTAGGGTTTTGTTTTTGTTTTTCGAAAAGTGTGTGAACAACAAAATTAGTAGCGTTACCAAACTAAATGGGTTTGTTTGCCTAAACACATCAAAGCCCACTAAAATGCCAATAGGACTTTGCAGCAAAGAAAGTAATGGTTTAAGAAAATGATGCCAAACCCAGAGACACAAGTGAGCTTGCCTAAGACCTGGCTCCTCAATGGCCTCTCCGGGGGTCTATTATAAAGGGTCTATCATTAGTTATGGTGACTAAGGGAGTTGGGGTTGTGGGCTCTACTGATTGGTCAGGGCCAGGATAGGAAATAGTTAGTCATTGTATCAGGTCCAGGTATCAGTCTTGACAAAGTTCTTTATGATTTAATGAGGGTGTGGTTGGTAGGGCTTTCTTCTTTCATGGGCCTGGGGCTGAAACACAACTGAGGTCAAGATGTTATTTTAGTGTGATGCTGACCACAACCTGATGTTGTAAGGGCTGGATGATTATGGAAGTGAACGTGCATTATGTGCAAAGGCATCAGGATCCATTTGAAAGGAGGCAAGTGAGTCATAGTGCTATCTTGACTGGACAACACTGGCTTGAATTAGGAAAAAGTCATATTAGAGAAATGAAGTTCTGGTTTGGTTACAGTAATACATGTCTGCTATTATTGGGAACATTTGACAAGGTAATATAAGAAATGAGCTTAGAATTGGCTATTTTGAAAGCAGAAATGAAAGTGAAAAAAATTAAAAGTCCAGAAATATAGAAATTTATGGGGTTGAAGTAAGGACACTTACTCTCAAATGATAAAACTAAGAAGATCCTTAGCAACAAAGGCTGCCTTCTGGCAAGGATTAAATCAATGCTTAAATCAAGGTTTAAATCTCTGAACAGATCAAGGTACCTCTAAACAAAATCACCAATTAAGCTGTGCAGTTTGACAAACTGGCTCCAGAAAAAAGAAACTAAAGGTGGCTAGATAGACTCAAAGTACCCACAATTTAGTGAAGAGAGGGAAAGAAGAATACAGCCAAAAAAAACAGAGAGTATAGTAACTAAAAAGTAAGTCCAGGTCCTGACCAGTGTGGCTCACTTGGTTGGAGCATCATCCTGTTAAACTGAAAGGTTACAGGTACAACCTGGGTTAGGGCACATGCGTAGGTTGTGATTCTATCCCCAGTCAGGGAGCAAGCAGGAGGCAACCATTGATGTTTCTGTCTCACATTAGTGCATTTCTCTCTCCCTCTCTTTTCTCCCCACGCCACCATTCCTTTCTCTCCAAAAATGATGGAAAAATGTCCTCAAGTGAGTATAAAAAAAATCTGAGAGTCCAGAAAAAACTTTGTGTGTGGCTATTAGCACATTTAAGCGGACCAGAATAAAATAGATGAATAACTTGTCCTCTTGTACTGGTGAGATAGTTCAGTTGGTTACAGCATTGGCCCAACACGCGAAAGTTGCCAGTTCAATCCCTGGTCAGGGCACACACAAGAATCCATCAATGCACTTCTGATAAACATGGCTCACCTCCTCACACAACCACATCAAAATTACAACTAAACTATAGAAAACCCATCACTCAGAGCCATCAGAAATCAAGTTGAATGGAATCGTGACAACTACAGATTTAAAGGAACCACATCCATCCAGACTGATAGGAATGACAGAAACATTGAGAGATGGATTGGGCTGGTCCCACAACCATGTGTAGTGGATAAAAATTCAGGAGGGGTATCTGGGGAGTAATGGGTCCCAGCCCCACACAAGATGCCCCAGCCCAGGGTTCCAGTGTCAGGAAGAAAGTTTCTATAACCTCTGGCTGCATAAAGTAGTGAAGATTAATCAGTGGAGGAAACTTCTGGATTCCCAAACAGCTCCTCTTAGAGAATCCACACACAGACTTAATCAGACTCAGTCCCTCTGAACTCTAGCACCAGAATAGATCTTGAAAGATACCAGAGGCATAAGGGGAAGAACTGAAATGTCTGGCATTGGGGCAAATGCTGGGGGACAGCTTTCTCCCAAACAGAACAGCAGGTAAAGGCCATTGTTCCTCTTCTGAACCCTCCCCCAACAAAGCCACAGAGCCAGCAGGCAGGTGCCATATCTCAGATTCTACCAGCCAGGCTAACACTTTTTGCCCCACCCTGGTGATTCCCTGAGACTCTTCCCCATCCAACAATCAGGTCCAACCAACCAAGTTGTTAACTGTGGCTTTTCCATACAAATGGCTTGTCTAGGCTTATGTTTCACATCTTCGAAAATCCTCTCAAGGAACAACCTGCTTCAGTGAACCTCTAGCCTCCATACCTCTTGCTAAGTACCTAGGTCTATCACTAGCAGTAGCCAGCATAAGTTCACAGCTTGGCTTTGCCTGGGAACCTCCAAACCCAGCACAAGTAACAAACATCTGCAGATTGTTCTGTAGTTCATGCAGGGTGGTGCTGAGTAGAACACATGTGGTGGCTGACCTTGGCCTGCACCACCCTGGAAATCCCAGAACCTCAGCACCCAGTGGGCAGCTACAGATCATGTCAAAACACTGCCTCCCTACCTCTGAACAGCTGATCCTCCACAAAAGGTGGAAGATGTTAGTTGGTGGTCAGTGGTCACAGCCAGTCCTCACAGCTAACTGGCCCGGATAAATCCCTCCTAACAATTTGCTAAGAGCAACCAAGGGTCAGCTACAAGAGGATGGTGTACTCGGCCCACACAAAGGGCATGCCTCGAATACCAAGGTGATAGAAACAGTTGTGCCATTGGACCCTCTAGGACACCTACTACATTAGGGAATACTACCAAGACACAGAGTCAAAGCAGCTCTACAGAATACATAGAAACAAACACAGGAAGACTACCAAAATGAGGAGGCAAAGGAACATGGCCCAAATGAAAAAACAGATCAAAACTCCGGAAAAAGAGCTAAACAAAATGGAGATATGCAATCTATCAGATACAGAGTTTAGAACACTGGTTATAAAGATGCTCAAGGAACTTAGTGAGGACCTAAACAGCATAAAAAAGATCCATTCAGAAATGAAAAATTTACTAATTGAAATAAAGAACAATTTAAAGGGAAATACCAGTAGAGTGGTTAAAGTTGAGAATCAAAGTAATGATTTAAAATGTCAGGAAGCAAAAAACAACCAATCAGAATAAGAAGAAGAAAAAGAGATAATGTAAGGAGCATCTGGGACAACTATAAGCATTCCAACATTTGCATCATAGGAATGCCAAAAGGAGAAAAGAAAGAGTGAGAAATTGGAAACCTATTTGAAAAAATAACAAAAGAAAATGTCCCTAATTTGGTGATGAAATAAACATGCAAGTCCAGGAAGCACAGAGAATCCCAAACAAGATGGATGCAAAGAGGCCCACTTCAAGACACATTATAATTAAAATGCCAAAAGGTTAAAGATAAAGAGATAAACTTAAAAACAGCAAAAGAAAAGCAGTTAGTTACCTACAGGGGAGTTTCCATAAGACTGTCAGCTAATTTCTCAAAAGAAACTTTGCAGGCTAGAAGAGATTGGCAAGAAATATTCAAAGTCATGAAGAGCAGGGACCTATAGTGAAGATTGCTCTACCTGGGAAAGCTATCATTTAGAATCGAAAGGCAAATAAAAAGCTTCCCAGACAAGAACAAACTAAATGAGTAGCCAAAGAACTTAAATTCATGACCCATGGAATAAACAAAGGGTGGGGATTGCCTGAAGGAGTGGAAGGGTGCTAGGTAGAATGTGATAAAGGGAAAATTTTGAGATAACTGTAATAGCTTAATCAATAAAATATAATTAAAAGAAAAAAAAAATCAGCCCTGGCTGGTTTGGCTCAGTAAATTAAGCACCGACCTACAAACCAAAGGGTCACTGGTTCATTTCCCAGTCAGGGTAGAGGCCTGGATTGGGGGCTAGGTCCCCACTTGGGGGCACACAAGAGGCAATCACACATTCACTGATGTTTTTCTCCCTTTCTTTCTCTCTCCCTTCCCTTTCTTTAAAAATAAGTAAGTAAAATCTTTTTTAAAAAATCAACCAATGACTGCATCAATGAGTAGAACAACAAATTGATGTTTCTCCCTCCTTTCTTCTCTCTTTCTCTCTAAAATAAAAATAGGTAAGAAGCCTTTTTTTTTTTTTTTTTTTTTTTTTTTTAATTGCACCAGCTAACTAGCCAGCAGGTGGAGTAAAGAGACTGTACAATACTTCAAAAACTTTGGTCACAAACATTAATCATAGAAAGTATTATGAGTACTTAGTGAGGAAGCCTTTTGGCCTCCAAGAAAGATATATTTTGAGTGTCCATTCTAGATATGGCCAAGCAGAGTAATGGGAAAAGAATTGCTCAGGAACTGTAAGAGCAATAGGCAGAACTTCCAGGGAGTGAAATCACAGCCTAATCAAATTTCCACAACCAGGGCATAATGAGTCCACATCTACTTAATGAAATTTCAGAATGACCCAGTAACTGCTTTGTGTCCCATTCTGTCCCTTTCAGGTATGATAGAATTTATTGTAGCTTTGTTGCAGGTCCACCACTGTTTATTGGTTGATCTCTAAATAAAGAGAAGTAACAGAGCTGATACAGAAATTACCAAGTATCACCTACAGTTCATGCATTTTGAGTTTGATGCCATTTGGGGGACAATATTTTATTTTCCTCCCTTGGGGACAGGGTGAGTATGAGTATATTTTGCATGTGAAGGAGGGTGATCCAAATACTGATGACCAGGAGGCTCAACTATATCTGGTTATCCTCATTTTCACAAGGTTTCAATGACACTATGTGGTTATTTCTCACCAATGATACTTGAGAGGAAATGACACAGGTCACTTCTGAGTCACAACTTTTCCTCATCTCCATGATTCTGGAACAATGTCTTGAGATGGGGCCCTGAGTGATTAGGACAAACAGATTCCCCATCCAACCTGTGTTGGACATTCAACATAAATGAGAATAAAACTTTTATTTTGTTAGGCCACTGAGATTTGGGGGGGTGGGGGGGATTGTTATCACAGCATAACCTAGCTTGCTTCGATCAATCTACAATCAGCAAGGACTTGTTCTATCTTTCCTGACTTATATATTAACAAAAGCTATTCACACACTAAGTAGAGCTATTTCATCCTGGATACACAATTTAAGTTTTCCAAACTTAAACTATTTTAAATAGTTAATACAGCATCTTCCAGTAAATTCTCAAAGACAACTTTCCTCCTGTAAAATCTTTTAAAACTTTAGAAAAAAGCAGGAGGACCAATGTTTAATTTCTGAGACCCAGCCATATCACACATGTGTGGTATGGTGAAAAGAGGAAAAGTATAATTTTCTAAAATAAGTAACATTTATCAAAAACCATTGATAAATTTAGGATTGAATAAAATTATCTATTTTAATGCCTGCAGAAGGCCCCCAAAAGAAACTAAAGTGACTGTTTCAAACCTTGTTCTAAATATTAGGGAAAAATTCTTCCTGATTGGCAGTCTGCGCACATTTTAAGGACACTCTCTGGACTAGTGAGACTGAACCAATTGAAATTAAGTAAGCTCCTTAATATTTTCCTTCTTACATTCGGGGAAAATGAAATAATCTTACTATCTCCGAAGAACAACTGACACAATGGCCTTGTTCCCCTAAAACAATGAAGTCATAACTGTTCAGTGTTTAGGCACCATCTCTCACTCCAAAGAGAACTGTGAGAGTAATGACTACTTCTGACAATGGTTTAACTTTAAAACCTAAAAACAAAATATCAGAAGAAAAACAAAGCACTTTTTTTTTTTAGCTTTTCTTCTTTTATTTTAGATGGCAAGCAGCATTGGCTAGGTTTAGATTTAGTATCTTTCTACAAGCATTTCCTTTCTACCAGTGTTTTAATATGAATTTAATTCTGCTGTTGGCTCTTCATGAAACATAGCTTATTAAGATTAAAAAAGAAAATATACAAGTTTTTTCTTAATTTTATTGTTGTTGTATTATATCCATCCCCTTTTTGCTCCCCTCTGTCCCCCTACCCACCCACCCATTTCCCCTCCCCAAAGTCAATCCCACCTGTTGTCCATGTCCATGGTTCCTTTATACTAGGTTCTTGTCTAAACTGCTCCCCTTCCTTGCCTCTGCCTCCCTGCTCCCCGCAACCCCCTTCCCCCTGAACACTGAAGGCCTATTCACTGTATTCATATATTTGGTTCTGTTTTACTTGTTGTTAGTTTTGTTCATTATTGTCCTGTAATGGGTGAGATCATATGATATTTGTCTTTCACTGACTGGCTTATTTCACTAAGCATAATACTCTCCAGTTCCATCCATGTTGTTGCAAAGGGTAGGAGTTCTTTCTTTCTTCTGTATGGTATTCCATTGTGTAAATGTACCAAAGTTTTTTGATCCAATCATCCACTGAGGGGCACTTCGGCTGTTTCCAGCACTTGGCTATTGTAAATAGTGCCACTATGAACATAGGTGTACATAAGTTCTTATGAATTGGTATTTCAGGATTCTTTGGGTATATACAAAAGTTCTTTACCAAAGAGAATTTTACCTTCTCTGAAGAGCAACCTGGAATTTTGCCATTTAAAGTTTCTGCAAGTTAAAACAAAGGGATGCCAATGAACTGGGTCTCTCTCCAACTAAAAGACAGGTACTGTGTTTTTACCTTCAGACATTCCCCAGCATCAAGCTTGAGTGGTGAACCTGTAGCTTTGCATTTACCTCTCTCTTTATTCCAAGGCTGTCAATCCCTTAAACCTATTTTTCCCACTGTAAGTATAAAAGAGAGAAAATTCTGATCTTTACAAGTTCTATTTGGAGAGGGGGTGTCTTGGAAGGAACAGACAGCATTTGGCACTCTGACTGAAGGCAAGCTCAAAAGAAAAAACTACACTTGGCTCTGAGAAATATCTTTGGAGCTGTGGACATTCTGTGGAAAATGGGAAATGATAACTCTTTAAGTTCCTTGGAAATTCAGTATAGTCAACAGAAATCACAAACTGCTGAGTATAATAATTCTTTTGGGAAATGTTAAGAGTGAAATCTGCATACTGATGGATCTGGGGCCAAACCAGAATAGGCCCACATGGCTATAACAAATGGAGCCAACGTGGCAGGAAGACAATTGTATCACTTACGGTTGATTTCAACAGACATGGCACCAATCCATGTAAAAGACTGTTTTAATACAGTGAGTTTATTGTTTTTGAAAATATGCAGCACAGCTGGAAACAAAGAAGCATACAGAACCTTAAAAGTATATTTGTCTCTAAAACTATCTGGACACTAAGAATTAAAGTTCATTTTTTTAAAGAAGAAAGATATTCATATTTGCCTAACACTAATGGAGGTGATTTGGCCTCCAAAGCTCTAATTGTCATATGATTTCATAAGCCTACTCTTGAAAGAATGCTACATACGGTTGATGGAGAGAGCATTTGACCACATCTACTTCTCCACCTCCATTCTTCTCCCGCTGAAAATGAATGTTAACTAAATCCTCTACAGTTTCCTCATCCATCATGTTAAGGTCTTGTATTCCAGTCAGAAGCACTGTCCTCTTAGATATTCCTGAAAATACCTAAAAAGGAATGTAACAAAGATAAATAGAATATTTTTATACAAGCTATACTTTGCTAAACTTTACATGAATATACTCTGCTTAATATTTTGGAGTTAGCCTCAGAAAGGCAAGGAGCCTCAAGATTTTTCAAGCAAGAGTACATTAGAGTCCGATCTGAGTTTCGAAAGACAACTCTGGTGGCGTCAGAAAAACAGGGGAAAGAAGGACAACTCTACTGACAGAAAGTTGGAGGGGTAGTCAGAGGTAGTGATAAGAAGATTGAGTGACCAAATGAATGTCTGAGCTGAATGTAAAACAACAAGGTAAGCATGAATTTTGGCTCTCAGACTGGTAGACTAGGTAGATGGTAGCATCATTTAAGACCATATAGGAACTGAGCAAGGGATCAGGTCTGGAGTAAACAAAATGAGTTCAGAGGAAAGAAGCAGGAAAAGTTATTTTTAATACCCAATAACAGTAGACACATAAGAGAAACGTAGTTATATCTCCACATGCAAAAGATAAAGATTGTGTCATTATCTGAGTAATTTTAGTTTTACAAAGTATGTAACAAATTAAGGTACAGTTTTCCATTAAAATACTGTTTTAAAAGACAAACTCATTCTGCACCAAGCAGATGTGAAGAAACTATTGTGATACCCCTCAATAATAAGATTCAAACAGTAACAAACTCACAACTTCCTCTTTTATTTTTTGTGTGGGGTGGAGTCAAGCAGTAAGTTCCCAAGACGAAAGAAAAGAGAGAACTTTACCTGGAACTTTTTCAAGTGTGTTTCCATGTATGGAGAAACAACAACTCTATGGCAGTCTTGATTTATATAAAGAGGATAGTCTTTGTTTTTCAAAATCTTGTCAACAACTAGGAATAAATGTTTTAAGAATTATTTATATCCTAAACATTTGAACCTAAGTTAAAACTTCCCTCCAACAGAACAATATCACAATAAACAGTAAATTGAGTGATTCATTTTTAAGAAATTGTAATCCACTTTAAAGACTTCACAGTACAATGTTGACATTTAAATACACCCTTCTCTCTTGAACTGTCCACTGTTAATCAAAGCACAGAAGATGTCAATATTTTCAAACAGATGCAACTGAGTTAGCTATATAACATGCAATTACCATCTGCAAAAAGAAACCCACCCCTTCTGTTTCCCAGTTTCTAAAGAAGTATGAAGAAAACCTATGATCGGAATACACATATATAGTAAATTACTATATTACTATAGTGCATGTGTTCATGTATGTGTTAGCTATCCTGTAACTAATACAAGATACTCAGTCAATTGATATAATGATGTTACTCAAAAAGGATGGAGGGAATGTTGAATGTTGCCTAGAAAAAGTGAAGGCAAGTAATGAAAAGTCATTCGTCTTCTCTAAAACAAACAATAGATTTATGTTTAGCAGCATTTTCCTTCTAGAGAGGAAAAACGTTGTGTGTCAAGATAGCATAAAATTTAATAGAAACAGTTTTGAGGAAGCTCCAATCACTGTGTTCTTCTCTCTTCTCCCAAGCCCACCTTGGATTATCAGTGTGTACAGTGGTTAAGAGTACAGGACCCTGCTGGCTAGGATGTGGAGAAATTGAAACCCCAGCACATTGCTAGTCAGCATGTAAAACGGTGCAGCCACAGTGGAAAAAAGTATGGCAACTCCTCAAAACATTAAACAGAATTACCATATGATCCAGCAATTCCAGAAAGATCTATTATAACTAACTACATAGTAGGAGAAAGGGAAGGAAGGGTCTCAATTTTTACTAAATTAATTACTCTTCTCTGTTATTTTAATTTTCTTTAGAAAGCATGGATTATTTTGTTGTGACAAAATCTAACCATCCCTGGCTGGTGTGGTTTAGTGGATTGAATGTCAGCCTGCAAACCAAAGGGTCACTGATTCAATTCCCAGTCAGGGCACATGCCTGGGTTGTGGTCCAGGTCTCCATTTGGGGGTGTGTGGGAGGCAACCATACATTGATGTTTTTCTCCCTCTCTTCCTCCCTCCTTCCCCTTTCTCTAAAAATAAATAAATAAAATCTTAAAAAATAAAAACAAACCCTAATCAGTCAATGTTTTCTAACTGTACAGTTGGATTTCTATTATATGTACAAACCTAGGAGAAGACCTAAGAACTAGAGCAAGAGATTTTTATATTGAGATTTTTATATCTCTTGAACAAATTAACAAAAACAGTTGTAGAATCTTCTACTTTAAAACATGAGCATGCATGCTGGATGGTGGTATAGCAGGCAGGCACCAGCCTGTGAACCCAAAGGTCACTGGTTCGATTCCCAGCCAGCGCACATAACTAGGTTGCAAGCCAAGTCTCCAGCCAGGTCCTTAGCTAGAGGCAGGAGAAAGGCAACCATACATTTGAAGTTTCTCTCCCTTTCTTCCTCCCTCCCTGCCTTCTCTCTCTAAAAGTAATGAATAAAAATCTTTAAATAACTAACTGTATAAATAAATAAACATGAGCATGTAGCCACCCTAAGATAACTTGGTAAAAGTTCATTTCTACATAAAAAGGGAACAGATGTCTAGCTGTTCTTTCCAAGGAACACCCACTGTCTCCCCTGTTACCAGTTTTTTCAGCCAGAGAGACCTCTCTCAGTACTAATAGGTGGGATGAAGCAGTTTAATCTACATATTTATTTAATAAATACAAATATATACATAAATGTAAATTGCTCTGCCGCCACCAACCGTGTGATTTTGGGTTGGTTACTTTCCTCCCTAGGCCTCAGTTTCCTCAACAATAAAATGATTGTAAT
This sequence comes from Noctilio leporinus, assembly GCA_004026585.1. NCBI lineage: Eukaryota > Metazoa > Chordata > Mammalia > Chiroptera > Noctilionidae > Noctilio > Noctilio leporinus. Next base: position 97,850 of record PVIW01004121.1, on the reverse strand, counting down.
ACCCACTTCCAGAATTATGCTGCAGATCAGACATAAATGTATGGACACCTGGCTCCATGCCTAGTACGTGATGAGGACCCACTATGATGTATTTACTCTTTTTTTTTTTTTTTTTTTTTTTTAAAGATTTTATTCTTTTCAGAGAGAGAGGAAGGAAGAAAGAGGGAGAGAAACATTGATGAGTGAGGGAAACATCAATTGGTTGCCCCTCACTCACCCCTAACTGGGGACCTGGCCCACAACCCAGGCATGTGCCCTGATAGGTAATCCAACTGAAGACCTCTTGGTTAGGAGACCAGCACTTAACCCACTGAGCCACACCAGCCAGGACTCATTATCTGTAATCTTACCATTTTCAGTAGCATTAGTGAAAATCATTTCCAGGACTTGACTGTTTCATAAGGCTTTTAAAAATCCCCTGTTATTACACTGTCTAATAAATTCCAAATAAAAGAAGTAGAAAAAGAATATTTTTGGAAATGGCAGAACAAAGCTTAAATGGCAAAGTATTTTTTTAACTTTCTAAATGTGGGAATACCTCCACTTTCCACAAATGTGATGACAGCACTTCCGGCCTGCCTGTCGTACTCCAGGCTTTCCACTTCTCCGCCTCCATTTCGGGACTTAGAAAAACTCAGTTCTAGCTTGTCTCTCATCTGACTTTCTGGTAATTCATCAGGAATTCCAGTGACATTGATCTTCACTTTTGACACTTCTACGTGAACCTGGGAAATCAATTCATACTCAGAGATACAGAGAACAGTGTCCATGTGTAACAGAATTGGGAAAAGCTTTAATCACCATGTTACCTGGAATCTGATTCCTGATTTTAGTGGAACGGGCTTGGCCGTAACCTCCATATCTATATTCTTTATCTGCACACGGTGTTTCCCCATTCTGATCACATTTTGGGCGACTGAAAAATAATTTGGAAAATATTAATGCCCCATATTTTGAATATATTTTTACCCTTCTGGCTCAAGAACAAATTATCCTGAATATTTCCAATTTTCTTTCATTTTTAAAGGGTCTAATTTTTAAACTTTTCATAGCATTTCCATGTGATAACAGTTTTGTCACCAAAGTAGAATATATTGATGCCAATATACGTCAGCAGAGATTACAATGTAGAAGCTCTCAAGTTCTACATTCATCTCTTGAGAAATAAGCCTAATAATTCTTCAGAAATTCACATATTGTTTCAGTACAGTCACACGCCCTCCCTTTCCACTGCTGTCAGAACTACCAGAGAATTCCCCTAGGATGTTAAAGCAGAGGCAGAAATTTCTTCAGTGTTGAGTAAGCTGGGAAAGAGAATCTTTGTGGGTCAGTGTCATTATAATTAATGATAATTAACCTTATTTATCATTTGCCACTCCTTTTTAATATGTTACAAGCTCCCTAGAAATAAATATTTATTTTTGTCTTTGTCTTTCCCAGGGATTACATATGAAAGACTATATAGGCTTCAATATCAAAGAGTAAATCTTTATCTTTTGCCATATTTAATTAGGAATTCCACTTTTGCTAAAATGTGTTTGAAATCACTCATTAAAAACTCGATAGCCTTGCAATACCGATTATAAAACTATCTCATTAAATTCATCCATACAAGTAGGGCAGGCTCAGTAATATCATTATGCCAAAAATCATTAGATCTGTAAACAGAAACTGTATGTTTGTTTTAAATGCATGTGGGTGTGTTTATTTTTAATTCTCTGATGTGAGAGGTTATAACACTTCAGCCGTTACTATCTGGTGCTGCTTGTTCTAATTCGTCATGAAGATAAAAGATGCCTATTCTTGGTCTTATCAACCTCACATGTGTTTACGGCAATCAGCTAGCACGCCACAATGAAGGAAGAGAGAAAATGGATCAGAAGACAAGATGTTGTCATGTGGGAACTCAGAATCATTGTACCATGATATGACTCTAAAACTTGAATTATGACTTTCCTTTGTTAATGACAACAGGCAACAAAGCAACACTTATCTAAGAGTGTCATCTACGATATTCTTTCCTTCCCAATCCCACGCCCAAACCTCCAACATCTGGTGATCTGACTCAGCTGAGTAACCACTTGCGTTTCAACGTCTGTGATGCTGACCATCAAAAGCCAAATCCTATTAATTGTATAAACCCAAAGTTTTCACAAGAGAGCGGGACCTCAGAGCCATGCCTACAGGGGCAGCAACATTTCTGAACAGAATTCCATTCTCAGCATCCCAAGGTAATTCCTGTGGAGAATCCCTGCTTCCCAAATCCTCACTTCAGCCTTTCAGGCTAATTAATCCCAATTACCATAGCCAGCTGCTAGTACAGCTCTTGGTCTCCCCCTCCACCCTCAACTATAGGGATGGACCCAGGGTGAAGGAGCAATATGGGTATATACAGACCTGGTAGAAGGCCACTGTTTTGTTTTTGTTTTTTCAATTGAGGTAAAACTGACATACAACATTATATTAGTTTCAAGTGTACATTATAATTCAATATTTGCACATACAACGTATTGATCAGCATAAGTCTAGTTACCATAGCCACCATAAAAAGTTACAAAAAACACCTTCTTTTTTTCTTTTTATCAAGATGAATTTTTTAGTATTTACTCTCTTGGCAACTTTCAAATATACAATATTACTGACTATAGTTGTCAGCATACTGTATACTACACCTCTATGACATTTATTTTATTTTTGAAAAGTTATGTCTCTGACCCCATAAATCCCTTTCTTTCTAACACTTACTTTCAGGCTATAGTGATGAACCAGGCATCAGGAGACATGAGTTACAATAGTAGATTCTCAGCCTCTGAGCATTTGAAGGGCTGGAAAAACCATAACTTGACATATGGTGGCCGGCTCAGAAGAATGTTGCTTCAGTAGAAACTAAATGGGTACTTAGGATTTGGATCTCAGCCCTGCAATTTGTTAACTGTATGGACCTTGAGCAAGTTCCTTACCTTTTTTAATCGTCAGTTTCCTTACCTGGAAAATTCCTAACATAGCAATAATAGCAGCTAACATTTACTAAGTATTTATTATCTGTCAGACACTGTGCTACATATGTTACCAACATTTCTCATTTAATTAATACCCAAAGCAACCCCATGAGGTAGGTCTGACCGCAAAGCTTGTCATAAAAATCTAAGATTTATAAAGAACCCAACCCAAATCACACTTCTAGAAAGAGACAAAAACAGCACTCAAAGCCAGATTCTCCTCATTAAGGCACCTCCAGCAAACATCAGGCCCCAACCTACATCTCTGACTCCTGGGCTCTGGCCACTCATTGGTCATGTGCCCTTTGGTAAATCACTTAAACACCTGAGAATCTCTTTTCTTGGTTGTAAAATAGAAATAGTAACTCTCCTATATTGCTTTCACAGACACATGAGAGCATAAAATGAGATAATTGTGGGAAGTGCGCAGAGCTCTGCATCCTTAAAACATTATTCCTAGTATTATCATTTGGAGGTAGCAGGTAGAACAGAAAGACTCTGGTATTTTCACATCACAACACTTGGGCTTGAGTCCCAGAGCCACTGCATTCTGAATGAGTAATTATATTCAAGTCACTTAATGTCTCAGAGTCAGTTTTCTCACCTGTGAAATGGGGATAATCATACCTGCCTCAGAGCTACACTATGAGGATGAGGTGAAATAGTATGTATAAAATTGTAAAAAAAAAGATAGCCGAAGACCTATGAAAGCACTTTGCTTTCCAAATGTAACTTGGTCATATTGTTGAACGTGTTATACCTTCTTCTTCTTCAAAGGTGATAAGTGCTTCTCCTTTTTGTAGCTTATAAGGAACTGGTGAGTTCAGTTGAAATGAACATGAGACACTTAAAAATTCGCTGTCATTCTCCGGATTCTCTAAAGATGCGAATTTCAAATTTGTTTCAGGAATATCCTCTTTAATCTAATTCAAACAGAAATGTTCGATTAAAATCAAGACAAGAAATAACAAGTCTTTCTAGTGATATGATCTGAATCTCCCATAATGCATTCTCCAAAGATTTCAGAACCCCACAGAATACTGAGCATGGTCTTATTTAATAACTTTAGTAATTGCTTTTGTAATCAGATGCTGATTCTTCCATCTTATTTCACAGATGAAATAATAAGTATATAATCGCTCACTTTTTCTGACCAATATTTAAACTGGTCAGTATAAAATGGTGTTTGATTCTAAAGACTACATCATTCTTATGGATAAGTGCCTTTTAAACAACTGTTCCAATAATAGGCTAACTCACAAGGGAGCCATTAGACAGAATGCTTACTCTTACTGCAAAGAGATATGAAATGGAGTTGGGAGTACACTATAGTTAATTTGATAGCAAACCCAGAAAACTTCACCCAAAAAGAAAGACTCCTGAATTATATAACTTAAATTTAAATAAATACATTTAAGGCCCTGGCTGGTGGCTCAGTGGAGAAGGCGCCAGCCTGCAAACCCAAAGGTTGCTGGTTCAATTCCCAGCCAGGGCACATAACCAGGTTGCAAGCCAGGTCTCCGACCAGGTCCGTAGCTGGAGGCAGGTGAAAGGCAAACATATATTGATGTTTCTCTCCCTCTCGGCCTCTCTCCCTTCCCCTCTCTCTGGAAATAATAAATAAAATATTTTAAATAATTAATTAATTAGTTAAAAAATAAAAATGTGAAGGGGCACTCTCAACAAGATTCATGATCTGGAGGACAAAGTGAAGTGGTTATAGTTATCTGCTTAAAATCGCTGGAGTCAATAACCCTATATAACTACACATAATTGGGCAAATGAGTCTGGTGTCTCCCTCCAGTGGTTATTTACATGCTGAAATAAAAGGTGTTATCATAAAGAAATTAGAAATATTCATTGAGTCATTTGATTTAATCTTATATTCATTGTATATCTACATGGGAATTCAGTAGAACTTACAATCTGTAATATCTGAGAAAAGGCAGATAATATGGAGAGATCCAGTATACAGACAGACCTCATTTTATGATGCTTCATTCACTTCATTGCACTTCACAGATACTGTGTATTTTAGAAGCTGAAAGTAAGACCTACCACCAGCAAAAAAATCACAGTCCGCTGTTCATTCAGGTGATGATTAGCATTTTTCAGCAATCAAGTATTTTTTAATTAAGATATTACATTGTTTTTTAGATACAATGCTATTGTACACTTAATAGCAGACTATAATATAGTGTGAACATCACTTTTACATGTACTGGAAAACCAAAAAATTCACATGACTCACTTGTATTGCAATATTCTCTTTACTGTGGTACTCTGGAATTGAACCTGCAATGTCTCCGAGGTGTGCCTGTACCTAGAAAAATCAAGAGATTTTGGAATGAGAGTGAGAGTGCCTAATTCTAGTCCTGAGCACAGTGTGGCAGAAAGCTATTTACTTATGCCCTCTGGACCACAGCTTCAGTCTTCTGTAAAGTGGATCAGCTGAGTTGGTTTCTCAGGGCCCTTTCAATTCAAAGAGTAAATGATTCTGGCTCCAGTTCAAAGTAACTAGAATCTTAACGGTCTTCTCTCTAAGTCCCAGAAATATAGGAAACATCACTTCCTGATACTCAATATCCTATCCCCCATTTCAGAAATAAAAAATGGCAATGCTTTAACCATTTAAATCATGTAAAGCAACAATTATGTGTTGTTATAAGGGAAAAGAGGTGAAAGTTATGTATAATTCAAGTACAAAAAAATTTAGGAGAGACTAATGGTAAATATATACACCCATTTCCAGAGAGAGAGGAAGGGAGAGAGGCAGAAAGGGAGAGAGACATCAATGTATGGTTGCCTTTAACCCGCCTCCAGCTACGGATCTGGCTGGAGACCTGGCTTGCAACCTAGTTATGTGCCCTGGCTGGGAATCGAGCCTGTGAACTCATCGAGCCAGCGACCCTTGAGTTCGCAGGCCGTACCTTATCCACTGTGCTACCAGCCAGGGCCTCCTTTTCTTTTTTTAACTGTGCAATTAATTTAAATTACTGTAGCACCTTGGGTGAGGAGAACAAAACAGAACAAAACTATGAATTTGATCCAAAAGTGAAGGATAATAACCATTTTTTGTTTTTGAAAATTTTATTAACAGACACACAAATGCAAAAATTGCATTATCCTGATGTACAGCAAAAAAAATTTTACAAAGGGCTCGCACACATGTGACCAGCACCCAGATCAAAAACAAAACATGGCAAACAACACACAAGCCTCCTGGGTTTCCTTCTAGTGCAGACCTAGTAGTTCCTACCATGCTAACTTCTAATACCCTGTTTTTGTGCTATATTTAAATGGAAGCATATGATATGCCCTCTTTTATCTTTTTTGTGTTTGTGAAATTCATCCACTTTGTTACATGTAATATGTTCATTCTCATTGCTGTGCAATATTTCATTGTGTGACTACACCCCAATGTTTTAATTCACTCTACTATGGAAGGACACTGGGTTGTTTTCACTTTGGAACTATTACAAACAGCAGTGCCTTCGATGACCATAATGTTTTAAAAGTTAATTTTAGGATGTAATACAACAACAATAACATTTTTTAAGTTAATTTTATATCATAAAATTGCTTTGCCTGAAAAATGATGTCATTAAAAATGTGATACATAATATAAGTAAAGGGTACCTGAGAGCTTCTGGTGGCCTCTTTTAACTCAGCTTTCAGCTTTTGGATCTCCACCTTTAAGTCAATATTTTTCTGTAACATTTCATCAAGTAATTTCTAAAAAGAAAATATAAATAGGATAAAAAATTTAAACAGCTCCTAATTCATTTTTCTAAAGAAGTTAAAGAAGTTAACTTCTCTTACCCTGAACAAGGCAAAGAAAGACATCAGACAGTCTCAGAATAAATTTCATCTCATGAATCATAAATTTGTTGAATGTTTTAGATCATCTCCTACCACTCCCAAATACTATTATCTCCATTTTACAAATAAGGTAACTGCCTTTCACACAGACTAAGGTCTCAGAAATTTTCACAGTAGAACAAGAATGGAGACCCCGATCTTCTGAGTCTAAGTCCAGTGCTTTATCAACTCCTTCCCTAGCTATTTGTGACTACAATATGACTTTTAAATTGCACATATGTTATTCTGGGGCAATTTTTTTAATTTGCTGTGATTTTTTTCATTTTCTGCCTTCACAGGCCAGGCATATGACCTTGGGTAGATGGTTTAAGCTACCTTATCCTCTCCCCTTCCTCTTGGACCAACTAATTATTAGCCAAGCTCCTAACTTCTAGGTGCAAATCAAATAAGGGAGGGAAAAGGCAGTAATGTTGTAAACCTTATAAAAGACAAAACAGAAATATGATTTTTCTTGTAAGGTTTGAATAATGAAAGTAAAAATATGTTGAAAACCGTAATATACTCCCAAAATCAAGGTAATATTGAATAAAGACATATGCAACGTGCTTCACTGCATAACTACTGTATATAAATTAATTTTTAATAATACCCAGTAATTCTTCCTTTTTACCTGACTTTCTTCATCTTCATCTTCCTTTAATTCTTCATTTAGCCAGGCCTCCATAAGAAGTTTTTGGTTATTTTCACCAGCTGCCATGATTCCCTAATATCAGAAATTTTTAATATTTTATAAACAGTATACACATGCAAACTCAGTCAGAAAGAAATAACAACTTTGACCATTTTACAGAAGAAACATCTGATCTTTACTATACCTTTTCTCCTGTCATCAGTCTTTATTATCAAGTGGCTTATATCTGAATAAAGTCTACATCTCTAATAACTTTACACCTAGAAATATAAAGAAAGGTTCTAAAAGTCCTTTGCTTTTCAACACAGTAAAAAAAAAAAAGATAGGTATTAACATTCCTTTGCAGGTAATGGCTTGATCATAATTTCATGCTCCATTTTAAAAGACTACTACTTTGGTCTTCTCGGAAAAGTGCAAGAAAGCAACTTATGGTGTCAGAAAGCAAGGAAGTACTCAACAATGATGTGAACAAAGGATCCAACCTGAGAAGTCCTCACTGGCCAAATGTGAAAATACATTTAGTGTAACAGCAAATAATGACAGTAATGATGAAATTTCAAGTAAAGTTTTAAAAACTATGAGTTAATATTCATGTAAGTAAGTAAATTAAAATTTAGGGGAAGAAAGGACCATTTTGTGAGTTTCAAAATACTTCCCCACAAAATATTTGTTCATTTCAAAGGGGAAGAGAGTGACTTTACGGTGGAGAAGCCAGGCAGACACCACCCTAATGAAATAATCAAAGTCAATAACGAGATAAATCAAATCATGTGCCATCTGATATGGTACACTGAGAAAACAGCATGACTTCTATGATATTCCTGCCAAAGATGCATGATCTGAGTCTAAGCATGAGGAAACATTACATAAATTTCAAAAGTGTCAAATTCATAAAAGCCAAGGAAAGACTGAGAAACTGTGCCAGACAGAAGGTAACTAAAGAGACATCACAACTAAATGCAACATATTCTGAACTGGGTCTTTTTGTTATATTAATGGCACACCTGGCCATACGACAATTGGATCCAAGAATTAGATGGCAGTAGTGTTTAAAATGAATTCCCTGATTTTGATCATGATATTGTAGTTACGTAGAGAACATTTTTTTGGTAGGAAATACATATTCAAGAATTCCAGGATAATGAAGTTGGAAATTTATTCTCAAATAATTTGGGGAAAAAATGTATTGTACTTGCCACTTGTAAGTTTGAAATGGGTTCAAACTGTTCTTCAAGGTCTATCCCAAATTTCCTCACAAGTTCTTGAAGCCTTTTCTGATTCTCCCAGAGGATAGCACTTCTCCCTCTTTTACCTCTTTTGGGGAGTTCTCATTGTTCATGTACCTGTGTCATTTTTTCTATGAGTAGATAGATGGTCATGACCTTGAGGCCAGGGACTATATTCATTCCTCCTTGCACCCATTCAAGATACCATACAAGTTTACACACTGAAAACACTCAAAATGTATAGAATTATGCAGTATCTTGATTCAAGTATTTGCTCTGCCCAGGAATCTCAGGCATATGAATTTCTCTTATTACATTGCCAGAAGCCAGAAACTGTAACATTATTTAAATGCTTTTTAAAGTCAATGTTCTTTAAAACTTGTAATAAAGTCTCTCAATATATTTAACTCATATAAACAGTACACAACATATTATCCCCAGAACTTCTTATAACATATTTAGCACCTGAAGACTCTCCCTCTTTCGGTGAAAGTATAGTAGCAGCCTTCTTTTTACGCAATCAGATGGATGGCTCCCTTAAAGATGTCCACATTCTAATCCCCAGAATCTGTGACTATGTTAGGTTATTGTTAAGGAAAATTAAAGTCATAGGCTAAAATAAGGTTGCTAATCAGCTGACTTCAAAATATGAATATCATCCTGGATTACCAGTGGGGCCCAATGTAATCACCACAGTTCTTTAAAGTGAAAGCGAAAGGCACAAGAGCAGAGACCAAGTGATCTGTGACAACAGCAGAATGGTCAGAGAGACGTAACGCTGGTTAGCTCTGAAGACAGAGAAAGAGCACCCACTGAGCCCATGAAGGTGGGGAGCCTGAAGAAGCAGAAAAAGGCAAGAACACAGATTTATCCCAGTAGCCTACAAAAGGGAAGACAGCAAGGCAGACACTCTGATTTCAGCCCAGTGAGGCCCCAGATTGGGCTTCTAACCTACAGATCATAAATGTGTGATTATTAAACTACTGAATCTGTAGTAATTTGTTATGCTGGCAAATAAAAAACCCAATACAAATTGCCTCCATTCACCTAATATACTCTCATCATGGAAGTGCTGGGCCTGAAAGAATCAATCCTCCCATATGCATACCTGGTAGCAAAAAGAATGAGGGCATTAAAGGAAGAAGGTGGTGGTTAGTAAAATAGTGACACACATAAACAGTTTTTTAAAAACCAATGTGCATGGTGGAAGAGGTAGAAGAGGGTATAAAGGGGATAAATGGTAAACTAAATTTTAAAATGTATGTGTTATGCAGACAGGGAAACATCATATTCTTTAGATGTGTCTTTCAAGAACATCCCTGAACATTCTGAAAAGTGAGGCACGGCTGCCAACCCCTGTGCCTGACACCCAGAGTAAACCTCCTGAAGGAATCATTTTTCCCAAGAGCTGTCTGGAAAAACACTACGAGAACACTGGAGAAACACAAACCATTTTAAGTTTCAATTTCCGGAAAGAAACAAAGCAAACTAAAGAGACAGCGTCAGAGACATCGAAGGCAGAGAGAAGATAAAGTGGGCCTGGGACCCGCGTGCCCCTTGATGACACGATGACACGTCGCCGCAGCGACAGAAGTAGTGGGCAGCTCAAGGGAGCCCCCGGAGCGGGGTTGCGGGGCGCTGCAGAGCTACGGACTGGGCGCTCAGGGTCCGTGGCTTCTCCCCCACGCTGTGTCCCACCCGGCGCAAACAGCCTCCCTCCGCTCTCGGCATCTAGCACGGGATTACCAGGCACAGGGATAGCAGTTGAGGAACCGGGCATCCCCCTCACCTGCTTCGCCCTGCGTTCGCCGCCGCGCCCCAGGTCCAAAGTGCCCCACCTTCCGGGAAACCTAATGGGGCTGCGTGCGCGCCGGAGGAGCGCGCGCCGGAGTCTCCGGAATCGCTGGGAGCTGGGCGGGAAGGTCCCGGATCCCCGAGGTTGGTGCTACCTTACCCTGAGTTGGTGTCCGCTCGGATTAACGGTTTGGTTCGTTAAAACAGAAAAGGTCTGCGCAAATGGTGATTTTCTCTAAAACTATCTAGAATATCGAACTTAGTCTCTCTCTAATGATTCATCTCTAACAAGTTATAACAATTTTCACTTTCGGTTTTAGAAAGGTCATTGTTTTGTTTTTGTTTTGACGACATCTCTCCCAAAAGCATTCCTGAATATTCCATTAATACTAATTTTAGAACACTTTTTTAAATATATATTTTTGTTTTGTTTTCAAAGATTTTATTTATTATTTTCTGAGAGAGGGGAAGAGAAAGAGGCAGAGAAGGAGAAAGACATCACTGTATGGTTGCCTTTCACCTGCCTCCAGCTAGGACCTGGCTTGCAACCTGATTATGTGCTCTGGCTGGGAATCGAACCAGCAATCCTTGGGTTCACAGGCTAGCGGCTTATCCACTATGCCACCAACCAGAGCTAGAACATGTTTTTAAAAACACTCTTTTGTGTGTGCATATTACTGGACTCATTGTTGAAATAGCTGATTGACACACCTAGTAAAGTCAGAGTGATGGGGGACTCAAATGTTGGAAAATTTTAGTTTCAGAAAGTAGCTAACAAATTTAGTGATCAATGTATGTAAAAAGTTATTGTTTCAGGAACTGAAGTATGATCCACTTTGACTCCAGAAGAACAGAAGCAGTTCCACCATTGTGCCTCTGGAAGACTATAAGCAATAAAGGTGGTAACTGAGCTATTTTGTGCAGGGTAAGATGACACCTGCCCAGGGCACAAAGATCACCTCCCAGGACACACATGAAGGAATGCTGCAACTTTTATCTCATTAGCTTTTTCCTTGAATTCCAAACCCCTTATCTACACTTTTTTTTCTCCATAAAAAAGGGCCCCTTTTTTAATGGAATTTAAGAAGGTCTTTTAGGGTACAAACCTGCCAGATTCTCTCAGATCTCTGACAATCTGAATAAAGCACCCATAAAGATTCAATCCCTGTTTCTGCTTATTGGGTCTGGTAGATGACAGACAGTATGAATACCAGTTTTTCTGGTTTCAAGAGCAGGAGTCTCTCTTCAGACTGTAACTTTCATTCTAATTACTGTGCTTTATTGATCATTATAGCCTTAATCTACAAATTTTTACAACCAGCACAAGATCAGCTTTTCTGCATCTTTTGCAATGTTCTCTGAGCACAGGAGTTGGGAATGCTGTGGGTTCAGATGGTTTCTATGACCTATGTCCTTTGAAAGCTTTCTTTTAATCTTTTGTTTTGTTGTGAAGCTTGTAAATAAATACTTTGCTAGGTGTGATCTTTTCCTTTGAAAAGGAAAACATCTGGCATATATCAAGAACTGCAGTGTTTCTTAATCCTACACACACAACCACTCCACAGCTGCCCTTGCTTATAAACGGGGGGGGGGGGGGGGGTCAAAATAATTTCCAAGTATGAATTGTAATCATAAATAATAGCCAATACAGTGGTCTAAAATAACAGATTAACAAAAGTCAAATCCCTTCATATCAAGAAAATCGATAGGAATTAGTTTAAAGTGATTTTTCTAAGTGAAAAAATAAAATTAACTAGTGTGTGATAAGAACTTTTGTACTTACCAGTCCAGTTAAGAAATACAAAACTTCTACCTGCTGAGAATTTTGTCCATTCTGAGAATTTCAGAGAACATGAACTCGAAAGGTTATCTAATTCAACCTCATTTATTCTTATGTCTTATTTTTGTTTCTACAAGATTATAAGCAGCAGGACCAAGACCAGAACAGGACTGATTTAATCCTGACTCATCCTAGTAAAGGGCAAAGGACACAAGTATTAGGGAAGCTGTTTGGCTGCCTACATGCTAAAGGTGAGGCGTGTGTAGCAGCCTAAGTTCAACTCAGCTTCAGATCCACTCTGTAAAGCACCGGGACACGAAAGATGAATAGTCAGTGCCTAGACATATTAACAATCGTAACTGCTAGCATTTACTGAGAACTTCTGGAATTTTATAACCTTTTTATTTTGCCAACAACTACGTGAAATACAAGTTTATCCACATTTTCCATAAGAGGACGCTTAGGTTTAAAGAGATGACCCCCAAATCAGGCAATTAACAGGTGATGATATTAATATCAGACTTTACCCTCAACCATGGAATCAGTATTTCCAGACTGTGTTGGATGGAGCATAGAGAAAAATGAATTGTATGATCAATATGATTAGTAAATGCTGCATACTGGGTTAACTTTTGGAGACTCACAAATGTGTATCAGTACGTTAAGAGTTTAGAGCAATATTGCAGGAAAAAATTAAAACATGTTATAAAGATTAACTTTATTCAAATTCATTTGACCATTAAATCCTTTTTTTAATGGAGCAGTTGTTAAAATATTGAAGAGTTTCTAATAGGTCAGTTGGAGTAATGCTTAACTAATGATGGGGTTCAGGACATATTACCCCAAAACATGGCACCTTAGCACCTTGAATATTTTAAGCTGAAGGAATTTGAGAAGACAGTAGAAGAATATCATCTGACCTTTCCCCCCACCACTACCTTTCTCCTATGAAACAAGCCATATGAGAGGTGCCTTCTCTGCACCTGAAGGAAAGGGACATTTTCTCCTCCAAAGACAAATGGACACTGAGAAGAACTCAAACAAACAGACTTTGCTGAGTTTTTCCACTTTGCTATACTCCCCTCATACCCCTTAATGTATATTTCTCCACAACTATCCACTCTTCATCCAACCTATCATAAAATACTCAGGTCTAGCTATTTATTTGGGCCTTCATTTCCTTATGAAGTCTCCAGTGTCACATACAACTTACATTAAATAAATTTGTACACTTTATCCTGTTAATCTGCCTTTATCAGTTTAATTTTCAGACCCAGCCAGGACCCTAAGAAGGTGAGGAAAACTTTTTCCTACCCTACACTATATAATACCATTTCCTAATATGAAAGTCATTATTTAAGGAATGCCTATCACACACTCAATAAATATTATGTTGCACATGAAATGCCATGGACAGTTCATGTAAATCTATATATATTCTACACACATCTCTCCTCCACCAGATGGCAATGAGCTACCTATAAATTCACACACATACATACACATCAGTGTTACATATAGTACAACATGTGCTATGAAGAGGTGGGATACCAGTAGTAGCAAAACACAAAGCAAAGGGTAGTCCCCTCTCTCTCTCAGGAGGTCAGAGAGAGTGTCTTCCACAGAAGAGGTGCAGATTGAATTGATTCAAAGTTAGAGGATGTGGACTGAGACAAAAGTGAACTGAAGATTGCTTCTGACAGAGCTCCTTTAGACAAAGAAAGGGATGATAGGATGAGCCCAATTGTTTGGCTTGAACTTAAAATCACAGGAGAGAAAAATCTCAAAGAACCTTGATTTTTTTTTTTTTTTTTTGAATGCTTAAAGAGAATGTGGCCTTGGAATGTAGAAAAAAATAAAAATATTAAATTCTGATTGTATTATCATTCAAAATCCCAAATAAATTAATGTAACTTCCAGGGAGCTCAGCTATTAAGAGAACATGAATAAACATACTGAAAATAATAAAAGAAATACTACAGGATAGGCAAAAAAAATCCATTTAGGTTTTTTCCATAAAAGAAAAGACACATTTTTTATTTTCATTAATAACTATTGATTTGGATAGTTATCTCCTACATGCCATAAAGTTGATTGTGCTCAATCAATGTCTTGATTTGACCACTACCAACTTCCACTGGTCTACCCAATCATGGAGCATTGTCCAGCAAGAAATCAGCGTGGAACTTTGCAAACCACTCTAAACATGTTTGATCAGTCACTGAATCGTCTCTGTACATTGCACAATCTTTCTTGCATTTCAATTGTATTTTTACCTTTCTTGAGATAATAAAGCATAATATGTTGAAAATGTTGCTTGTCTTCCATCTTCAATATTAAAATAGCTACACGAAAATTCATCAATTTTGATGTTTTTTAATGCACATTAATGTAACAGCTGTCATAATATAATCTGACAAAATTGTTTTGAATAAAGTTAAAAACAACTACTAGAGCCATCTTACAGGAAAAAAAAAAAAAAAAAAAAACACAAAATTTTGGCCAACCTTAGAAGAAATGTATTTGCTTGACCACTTTTTTTTTTTTTTTGAAAATTTGTTATTTATCTTTACCTGAGGGCACTATATGAGGTGCTCCAGAAATTGCCAGGAAGAAAGATTTGGGTTGGTGCTTAAATAAGTTGTTTCTGATTATTTTCCTGGTTTGAGTAGTATTCTCAAGTGGTGTCAAATCATTGTAAAAAGGAAGTTCACTGATCTCAGTGTATTAAAAACATTAGGCAAAAAAAGCTCAACTTTCAAAGTCAATTTTGTTTTCTCATTGGTCTTAGGGAACCTAGTTTATGTAGGGACATAATTTCTACTAAGATATACCTCAGTATGATTTCTACTGTTTTTCCTCGGACCATGTGCCACAGTTACAAAAGAGGAAAAAATGTGTTTGTGGAGAAAGGGCAGCCTGTAGACTTGTACTTCTCAGATGTTAATGTCCCCAGGAATCCGATAGGGATCTTCTAAATTTGCAAATCCTGATTCCACAGGTTTAAGGTCTGCATTTCAAATGCACCTAAGTGATGGTGCATGCTTTAAGTATCAAGGCTGTAGACTGACCAGTTCACTGAAAGAGTAAATGGCCATAAAATAAATGGCCATAAAGTGGCCATAAATTCTGTGTACTGCTTGGCTCTCTCTGCCCTGGATCAGTCAGGGAGCATAGGCCCTCTTCCTGTTTGCCTGCTTGGTGGGTGAGTTTCTGGATGGAAGACAAGACATGTCTAGGTGCCACGGTAGAAAGAGCAACAGCTGTTCCTGTCTTCTGTGGAATCTCCAGCAAAGAACAGTTGTCCGTTGTCTGCAACTAGGCTACCATTACAGCAACTCTGAAATGGAAAGGAAGGAATAAACCCTGAGGGTGAATGGGTCAAAATGATGTAAAACAGTAGAAAGAGGAAATAAGGGGAAGCCAGAAAAAAAGAACAAGACTAATATATCTGGGAACCTTGAAAGGAATATTCTTTTCTCTTCATTAATTATTCATTTCAGTTTATTTTAAATAGTTTGCCCTAGTGTAGAATGTAACCAGATAGAATGATCTCATGCACAGTGCTCATTTTAATAAACATAATAACTGCATGGGGCAGTTTGATGATATTGGATACATAAAGCCAAAAGTAATTTATCCCTTTCAGTGCTTAAACTCCTCCAGAGAAATTATAAATAAAAACAGGCTTTGTCCCCAATACAAATAAAACAAAAAATTGTCCTTCAGATCTTATTACTTGGTGACTCTATGAATTAGACTAGAAACATTATTGCCTCTTGGGAGGATGACCTCAGCTGTTTTTCAACCACTTAAGGAATAAAGACTCTAATGTTGGTACCAGTACACAAAGCAAAATGTTCTTAAGTAGGTGAACAACGGCTGGTAGGTTGGCTTGTCTTGGAAACTGCAACACCTTAAAATGATCAGGACCTCTGGGCCCAGTTTGCTCTGACCCTAACCAGCAATGTGAACTTGAGAATATGTAATGATTCTGGCACATAATAGGTGCACAAAAAATATGAGTTCCAAGCATACATCCCTTTAACTTTCTGAAGCTCAGTGTCCTCAAATGTAAAATGAAGATAATAATTTCTATTTAATGATGATGAGGTGTTTTGTGAGGATTAAATGAGCTAATGTACATAAAAATACTTTTAGAACAGTAAATGCAAAGTAAAATAATATTACTAATGTGAATAGTGTCTTTTGGTTTTAAGCTCCAACTAGAAGAGTTGATTTTCAGAGGTAATTTAACATAGGAGAAAATAGCTAGATAATTTAAATAAAAGTTAAAAATCTCATGGGAGTCACCAAAGCAATTTCACAGAACCACCATGGATGCTTACGGTACAATGCCTTCTGGTGTTCCCTGGGATTGCACAGTGCATGATAAAGAGGGTTTCTGGGCCGCCAAGACTTGCTTAGTTGCTAGTCTAGTATTGGATAGAACAAGTAAGAAGTCTGTTGGGGTCCCCTAGGTAGGTGTTGGGGCATTAAGCCCTGTGAGCCAGGTCAAGCCTGTAAGACCTGACAAAGCTGGGTACATACATATGCTCCAGGGGGTCCCCAAGTATGAATCTAGCCTTGGGAATATTCCATACACCTTTTGAAGTCTGCCCTGTGACCTAAATTTCCTTGACTTGTGTATTGAGCCAGCAGTAGATGTTAAACCTTAACCACAGGTAATCTCACCCTCCCTAAAATTCTATGGACACCTGGAGTTTTTGAAGTCACCTTGTCTAACAGACCATAGCCTGAAGCAGATGGTTGTATTCCTTTCATTGTTATCTAAATTTAACAACTCCCTTTCTTTTGAATACTCTTCTATGGTAATGATTTGTGGTGAGCAGTGCATCTGCAGCCTTGTGCAATCAATAAAAACCTGTGAGGGTGGACCATCGAGGCCTTTGTCAAACAGACATTGGTCAACTTTCTCTCCCCTAGCAGGAGCTGCCTGGGAAGTTTCATTTCGTCTGCAGCACCGGGGAATCTGTGCGTGTTGGGGGTCCCCACAGAAGTCAGTCAGATAATAAGTCCAAGATGCATTCATATTCTATCAACTATTTTTGTCATATTATTTTATGAACTTTACATGAAAGGGACGGGTTGTTGTTTAGTGACATTTTTGTTATCTAGTCTCCATCATAATGCCCTGAAGTTACCCCAAGCAGTGATGCAATTTTCCCTGCTCTCCATAGAGCTTCCTTCTGTGGCCACAAACATGTTCTGCTTCCCTCCTAGGGACAAGGTGACCAGATGGCCCAGGTTTCTTAAGACTCCATTTCAAGCATTCTACTCCTTTTCATTTATGTGTCACAGACAATGTCTCTTTTCCTGCCCACCTTCTTACATTAAAATTCATAGTTGATGGTTTCTTTTTGTCACAAGCCTATGTTTGTGAAACATGAGGACTGTCCAGAAAATGTCCAGCCATTGTTAATAAAACAAGAATGGTTTACATGACATTAATGTAACCTGGCAGCTAAGGAGAGTGGACTGGGATGCACACATGTGAACAATGATGGCTTCACTACTAGTCAGTGGGGGCGATAGATGTGTTGAGTGGCATGTATACTGTGTGGCTGTCACATTCAAAATGACTGAATGAGTAGGGCAATGAATCTGCATCAAATTTTGCTTTAAGCTTGAGCATTCCTCTGTGGAAACTATTGGGATGATTCAGATGGCCGCAGGTATGGGCAACTAGTGATTGGCAGCTTCATCACAATGATAATGCACGGGTTCATGCGTCACATCTCATGCAGAGTCTTTTAGCAAAACATCAAATTACCCAGGTGATTCAGTCCCTCTGAAGCCCAGATTTGGTGCTCTGTGACTTCTGGCTTTTCCTCAAACTGAAATTACCTTTGAAAGGGAAGAGATTTCAGACCACGGGTAAGATTCAGGAAAATATGACAAGGCAGCTGATGGTAACTGGGAGGTCCCATGGTGTCCACTATGAAGGGAACGCAGGCATCATTATTCTATGTATAGTGTTTCTTATTCTTGTATCTTCTTCAATAAATGTCTCTATTTTTTATATCACATAGCTGGATACCTTCTGGACAGACCTTGTAGCCCTTCCAATAAGTTAGCTTTTGGTCCTTGCTCTGATGTCAGATCCAAGCCTTAACCAAAAGCACTCAACCACTTTTATGACCACCAGTTCACACCACACAGGTCACACCAGCACCAAGAAATAACAGGGAGCCAACACACATGACTATGCTATTCACTCGGACTTCATTAATGCAAGTTCACTCAGTTCTTATCAACACAGATTTCATTCAAATCTATATTAACCTAATAACCTAATAACTCAGAAACAATGAGTAATAACATCACACAAGAGAAGTGGGGGATAACAAACTCAAGTGTCAGAGCCTCAGGCTGCAGGCCTAAGGGGCAGCATGGTAAGCAAGTGAGTTATCAATGTGTTGCAAGGAAGACTCTCCAGAGCCAGTCAGGTGGGCAACAAGTCGGAAGAATCCCTCCATCCAGGAGAGCAGAGCCTCCAGCGACTGATGCCAAGGAGATAGCATGGCATAGAGCACCAGCTTGGCGTGTGGAGCTCAGCTGTCTCAGCAGTGGTCTGGAGTCTCCCTCAGTTATACCCCTGAAAGTGGTGTTCTCCACCCTTCTGGGTCTCTTGATAAGTGTCCTGGCACCCCTGATAGTAAGTGGGGAATTTCCCCAGGAGTCTTGCTATAGGTGGTCCTGCTCTGCAGACAAGGCTGTGCTGATCATGTGCGCAGATATCTTAGGTGTGTCCCCTTGCCAGATGTATCCAGCAGGACTTAAGTAGGTTCCTCTTAAACCCAAGTGTCAGGGCTGGCTGGTTGGCAGCCATCCTGGTTGACATAAGTGACTCCACTTTGTTTTATATACTTTATGCAGTCTTGACCAGACCATTTTATTGCCAATTTTATTGGTCCTGCTCTCTGCATCTTTCCACAGGACTTTTCATGATGGCTAATTTACATGGAATTTACCCTGCTTATGATTTCCTCTGTCCTCTCATCCTACACATCCTTGCCAGGTTCTTCTTATAAAAGTGCCACATTCATTACTTCATTCCCCACCTTAAGCACTTGCACATGACATCTAAGATTATCTACTGCCCAAACTCCAGACTGCAAGCCTACCCCTTACCACACTTTCAATCCCTAACTGTTTCAACGCCTGCCTGGCTACAACTTGACTTTTTAATTTTATTGTCAGTTACACCACTTCTTTGTATCTGACTAAATTAGTCAGCCATCCCACTCCAGAAGTCTTATCAACAAACTGGGCTTCTTCTCACTCTCATCATTTCATTTTCCTCTCCTTTCTATTATTTCTGTCATACAGTTGTACCAGTGGACTGTCAACAAATTTATATCGCACTTGAAATGCAGTGGTGATGTTCAAAATATGAATCCTCAGAAAGTCTCTAGCCAGCGTGCTGGGGCGGTGACCTATCGAATCCTTTCTGGGCCAGGCATTAATCCTACAGTGACTGGATCTTAGGAAGGTAGTGGGGGTGGGATGGGGTTCTGGTAAGTATTGAGAATTCCTGGTGGAGATGCAGGTATGGCCAAGTCAGTGAAGGCACTGGAGTGGGTGTAGGGAAAGACTGCAACCAATGGGCACAAAAGTGTTTCATTGTTTAACATTTGATCTGAACAACCAGGGCACACTGGCTGATACCAGCATCAGGCTTTGCTGAGGCAGCTCCAGGCACAACTTTAGCTCCTTATTCAAAAACCTCAGAAGCAGTGATCCTTCCCCCTCTAAATTATTTTAGCATGTTGTTCATACCACTTGCTAAGCACATGTGCACCCTTGTCTTGTTAGTTATTTTTTTGGAGGGCAATGGTGGAATCCACCCCAAGAAGATGGCAATCTTTTCCAAAACGAGAATTATACTGTATCTTTGACTCTCCCTGTCGAATTAGTGTTTTTCTTAGGCAATCACTCACCCTATATTTATTAATGAATAAGTATATATTTATTTATAAATTGATGAAAGTTGATTGATTAAATAATTGGGAACTACACGCATCATAATTTAGCCACTTCAAATCACTTTAGAGAGTGAGAAAGTGACATCCATCTTTGAGAGTCTGTTAAGAGCTAAGAATTCTCTTCCCAGAAATATCTATAGCTACACAAAATTGTACATATAATTTCAGGTATTTCACTTACCCCCTAAGCCATTCATAGATTCCTGGGGGTCTAATAGAACTTTGGTTAAGTACCATGTTTTGAATGAAATTTTATAGAACTAGAGCACTAAAGAATTAACTTTGAAATTTTTTCATTTTATGGGTACATATATTAATGAAACAAAGGAAACAGCATGTATAGAGTGAGATTTGATGTTGCCATTTACAGCTTACTTATATTTATAGCACATTTCTTCTGATATGCACTTTAAGTAAAGTAGATCAATGATGACCCTGAGCAGGCCTAGAACTCGAAGTTTCAAAGTTTTACTTCTTTTATCAGCACTCTTTTTCTCAATAGTTTATTTATTTACTTTTAGAGAGAGGGGACAAGAGGGGGAGAGAGAGAAACACTGATGTGTGAAACATTGATCAGTTGCCAACTGGGGACCTAGTCCACAACCCAGGCATGTGCCCTGACCGGGAACCATGCAGACAACTTTTAGTCGGCAAGCAGGCATTCAATCAACTGAGCCACCCCAGCCAGGGCAGCACTCTCAATTTTATCAACAACGAAGCCCATTAACCCAAATCTCTAGGTAAGCTTAAGTATAGTAGAACTTCATGGGAGATACAAACAATTTTTTTCAGACTTAATTTATTATTTTTAGAGAGAGGAAGGGAGAGAGGCAGAGAGGGAGAGAGACATCAATGTATGGTTGCCTTTCACCTGCCTTCAGCTATGGATCTGGCTGGAGACCTGGCTTGCAACCTGGTTATGTGCCCTGGCTGGGAATTGAACCAGTGACCTTTGGGTTCGCAGCCAGCACCTTATGCACTGTGCCACCAGCCAGGGCGAGATACAAACATTTGTAATAAGGCTTTGTAGCATCTCGGTGAAGGACAAATGGTTTAGGACACACCAAAGACCCACAGCCAACTACTAAAGATGAATTTTGATATTATCTAGGTATTCCAGTGAGTAAGCTGCTTTAGGAGGGCTCATCCTTTGGTCATAATATCTAAATGCCTATCTCCTTGTGCCCCTATCTGGAAAGCAGAAGAGCAGCAGGATTGAGGTAATGGTCCAGTCTCCTCTGGGAATGTTGTATTGCTGACTGACAGTTTCAAAGTGCACTAATTATTGGTCATACTCATTGATGTCAAATAATAAGTGTCAATAACAATCTGGTGTAGAACATCACAGCCTGGCTGAACTATTTAACAAGTACTGCACGCCTAAGTGAGAAGAGTGTGATTCATGTCTAACTGGGAGCAATATCAATTTTGTCTCAGATGGGACTTTGCTCACCAGGGAAAGCAACCTTCATACATAAACAAAATGTAGACGGTGAGGTATAAAACAGTGAGATCATCATCATTAAAACTCTGTGGAATTGACTCCCACTGAGTTACGCACCATGACTCATGAGATGGGACTTCCCTGAACTCCCTGGGGCAGTTAACTAATCTCTACGTAATAAACTTCTTTCTGAAGAAAGAAGAGAATTTAATTACAAGGAAAGCTCCTTATTCTGGTGGAGACATAAAAGTTGAGAAAAATAACACTTTTTCCTATGTCATAATGATTTCCTTCACCTCTTGGGATAAGTAAAAATCTTTTATATACTATTAATTTTTATATTGGTTTCCATTGTCCGAAACTTCTTAGAGCTCACTACTGTGACAAAGACATTAGAAGACAGGAATAGAATGACAGAAGAAAATAATAAAGAAAAAAATAGCTAAAAAAATGTTAATTAAAATTAGAGCCAACCTCTGCTTTTTTTGGCCTCAGACCAAAATAATATTACTAGGAGATACAAAAGGGTCACTGTTTTCCAAGAAATCTTCGGAGAAATTACATCAGCTCTCCGAAAGATGAAGAGAGGGTGTGCTATTGAGGAGCCTGTGACTCAGCAGCAGCCTTATTTTTCATCTGCTTTGACAACTGTGATAACGAGTGAAAGTGCCTGAGAGGAAAACATTCATTCTGTCTACGTCATTCTGCACTGTGTGGTGTACTGACCCCCATGTAGATAGACCCTAACCAAAACCCCATGTCAATAATGTGAGATTCAAGGGAGCTCACAACATACAGGAAAAGAGTATTTAGGAAAAGCCATCCCCCTGGTCTTCTTCTGCAACATGGTCTCAAAACCAAGCTGCCAGAAGCAGAGTTGAGTGAGAAGGGTTGGATGGTGGGTGGCTCTCTTCTACTATTTCTTGATTTGTGGCAACCCCTGTGTGTGAATGTTAAAGCACAACTTCAGTCCAATAATGAATCTTGGTTATTAAGCAAAGAGCTTGGGCAGTATCAAGCCCACGGTTGCAGCAGTTATGTCCATTTTCTCCACCTAACAGACATCTTGCCATCGTGGGGAGAGTGGCTACCATAGCAACGAAGGTGGCACATTCCACACAGGTGTAGCCTGTGAATACAGGTGTGGGGAAAAGTAGGTTTACAGTTGTGAGTATGCAAAAGTTTATTCTTGTATTATTTATTAATTATTGTATTGTTAATACAAGACAACTGCAAACCTACTTTTGCCACCCTTGCCCTTATTGAATAAGGTACCTTGAACCAACTTAGGGCCTTGAGCTCATTCTTTTTCCATTTATACCAAAGCTCTGGTCCTAAATGCCTTGCTCCCTGGAAGAACAGCTGCTGTGACTGAGAATTTAAATATATATATATATATATATATATATATATATATATATATATATGGTATATAGCATATTATATATATATACTATAATGTGTGTGTGTGTGTGTGTAAAAATCTGGAAATGTTAGGACATATTCAAGTAGAACATTGGTAACTTGTCCAGGCCCAAAAAGCAGGATGAAACCTTAGTAGGGTTATAGGAATATCACTCAAAAAAATGTAATGAAGTGAATGGATATCTAAAATGTAGAACTTATAATAGAATATTACTGTACTTAACTTGGAAGCAGAAATAAATTCTGACATAGGCTACAATGTGGATGAGTTTTATTTGCATGCAAATCTTTGTAGAAAACTATAAAATGATATAAATAAAATTAACCACTGTTTAATGAATATTTACTATGTTCAGGCTGATAGGACAAGGGAAAACAATTTGTGTGTCTTGCATTGAACTTCCCCTTATTATTTGGGAAGTGAATCCACGTTATTTTATATGGGAACTCAAGAAAGAGAAATGTCAGAAAGTTGAGAGAGCTTACGCATTTCATGTTAAAGTAAAGAGGAAGAGGAAAAGAGAGAAGAGGAAGAAAAAGAAAAAGAGGGGGAAAGATTCTTGACCTTGGCACTATTCTTTACACAAATCTGTTCCCATAAATTTCCTTTGACACATTTACAGACCCATAGTTTTGGACCCAAGACATGAATGCAAGGTTGAAATCTGATTTTCTGATCTAATTTCCTAAAACCCCATCCATTTCTCACTTCAGTTTTGTAAAATTCAGAGTTTATCTAGTCCAGCTGTCAGCCAGATGCTTGAATTCTCTCCACACAGTTGTGCCTTAAGTTGAGCTGATAGCTTACTTAGTTGATCTCATTTTTATCCAGTTAGGCCAATAGAATAATTTTAAATAAAAACTACTCCAAGGGAAAAGAAGAAAAGAAAAGAAAAAGAAGCACATTCTAATTTAAAAATTATTTTTCTGGCCCTGGCTGGTGGCACAATAGATAAGGCGCCAGGCCTGCAAACTCAAAGGTCACTGGTTCGATTCCCAGCCAGGGCACATAACCAGGTTGCAAGCCAGGTCTCCAGCCAAGTCCATAGCTGGAGGCAGGTGAAAAGCAACCATACTTGATGTCTCTCTCCCTCTCTGCCTCTCTCCCATTCCCTCTCTCTAAAAAATAATAAATAAAATCTTAAAATTTTTTTTGAATTATTGATCATATATATTTTTTACTTTTCAAAATACTATTTTATTTATTATATTGAAAAATACAACACCATTTTTTCATGTATTGAAAAAATGGCTATAGTATCATGTTTATATACAAATTAATATTGGAAACAGAGTTCAATAATGAATCACATCTGGATTCCATAAAGAATGCACAAATACTAAAACATTGATCGTTTGTAGAAAGTAAAGTAGGGGGGAAAAACCATCAGCTATCGTTTTCATTAAGCAGCAGCACCCTTTGAGGATAAACAAATCAATTAGTAATATTCATTTATACTGCAAAATAATACATACAGAGAGAAGATAGTGATTGGACTGATTTTATTACTTTTCCTAAGCCACTTTATCTTTGCCACAATCAGTGCAAGAAATAAAACAATACGGAAAAAAGTATGTCTTCATTATGATTCACAACAAAAAGTATCTGCTTTGTTCTGCAGGCCTGGCAGAATGTACAAGAGGCAGCACTGTATGGTTCAAGGGGATCAAAGTAACATTTTAATTCTGACCCACTGAACAGAATCACATGCAGATTTATTTGATGGCTGGACTAACTTAACTCTATGGGGGCTGTGATAGGCTGGACCTTTCTGTGGTATCCCCAGATCTCAGCAAAAAAGACCTAGACAAGGAAAAACAATCAACCTGTCCATAAATTGTAGAGATAGACTCTTCTTTCTTTAGTGTAAGGTAGAAGTATTATTGTGGTCTCAAGACTGCTAGATTGATACTGTGTCTGTTATAATAAAGATAAGTAGACATCAAAACAACTGGTAGATTAGGAAACGTCTACAACTTGTCTCAATTCTTAAAATAATGGAGCCAGTTTCTTTTCTGGGCTGACAATGAGTCCTGTATTGGCATTGCTGTTGGCTATGAAACTCACCACCAAAGGTAACTGATTAATTTGAGCCAGCTGTTAGGAATTACAATGACAGATGATATTTTTTTTTTTTTTTTTTTTTTTTTTGGAAATCCAAGTTTGCTCCCTTGGACTCTTGCAAGGGCAAAAAAGAAACCAGGTCTCAAAACACGCTCTGGAGCGTTATCACTGGCCACTTTATAACAGGTGTGCTATCTCTGTCAGACACAATAATAGCATGGAGTCCTCCAACACTTGGTCACTTTTTATGCAGGAATTATTTTAGGTCGGCCATCTGCCATGATGAACCCCTTTCTCCTACAGGTTCAATATCCAAGCCTGACAAAATGACTCCAGTTACCCAGCTTTCTGGGCTGCCTGGTTCTCTGGACAGCAGGGTTGGTGGCTACCTGCTGTGGCTGCAGGCACAGCTTCAAAGTCAGGTTCCTCAGAAAGCTACCATCACATGGTTTGTATTAATTATTGTTTTAATGATATTTAAATACAACTGCAAAATGGTCTACAGAGCGTATGTGTGTGTGTGTGTGTGTGTGTGTGTGTGTATGTGTGTGTATAATTATTTTTAGAGAGGGGGAAGGGAGAGAGGCAGAAAGGGAGAGAGACATCAACATATGGTTGCCTTTCACCTGCCTCCAAGTAAAGACCTGGCTGGAGACCAGGCTTGCAACCTGGTTATGTGCCCTGGCTGGGAATCGAACCAATGACCTTTGGGTTTGCAGACCCGGCACCTTATCCATTGTACATCGCACCTATTTTGATACTTCCCAAATATATATGTGTGTGTATATATATTGTAGTGGAGGAACAAACTTTTTTCTACCTTTAAGGGTCTTCTGGCTTCTCGGATAATTAAATAGATTTGAGACAGATTAGCAGGAGAATATAACCAAATGGAATATACATGTACAGAACCTCACAGGCATGAGAGAGTCAGAGACGCCCACACGCAGGAGAGGTTCTGAGATAGGAAGGAGTACTGAGGTATGGATAACACCCTGGGCCAGGGGTTGAGGTAAATTGCCTTGGGTGCTCAAAGGGTCATTGCTGGATGTTAAGAACAAAGACTTAGTAAAAGTTTGTCCCACCCTGTAGGTAGGTCAAAAGAGGACATCTTTCCTAAGAGCTTATTACTGTCAAGGCCCTAAAATCAAATTCTCCTAGGTAGTTTGGGAGGGGTGGGCATAAATTTCTCTGGAGCCCAAGGCTAGCACTGCCTTTCCTCAAAGTAACTTCATAATGCTGATTCATTCTGGAGCCCCACAATATACACAGAAAGAAGTCCCTATGTAAATGTGTAAACCATTTTTTGAAAGCAAAGTCATGGGTGTTGTGTATTTTCTACCTTTGCTTATATTTTCTAATTATTCTTTCATTAAAGTTCACTATTCAATATTTCTTCAGTAAGTTACGTGTTGAATTTCTTTGATATGTGCTCACTTTATATTTATTTGAGTTATGACTGTATTCTTTATAAAAATTATTTTTTAAAACAAGTGCTGCCAAGGATTCGGAGTAAAAGGAACCCTTGTGGGAATGCAGACTGGTGCAGCCAATGTGGAAAACAGCACGAAATTTCCTCAGAAAACTAAAAATGAAACTGCTTTTTGATCCAGCAATCCCAACTCTGAGAATATACTCTAAAATCCAGAATCACCAGTTCAAAAGAATTCATGTAGCCTAACATATAGCAACTCTATTTTAGCCAAGTACTGCAAATAGCCTCAGGGTCCATCAGTAAATGAGTGGATCAGAAAACTGCCACACATTTGTTTGGTAGGATAGATAGAAAACTAAGGCAGGGAGGAGGAGGGATACATGTTCCACCCGCTGACTCAGCCTTCCTTGAAATTCTTTGTATCTTTTCCTTAATCTGGGAAAGAAAGCCATTGAAACTGTTCTTTCACCTCAAGGCCTGAAAGGCTTGAAAGAGGCCACAGAGCCTAGAGGAAGAAGCCAATAAATACCTTTGGATATCTACACCCAGTCCCCTGAAAGCTAGCACCACCTTTACCAGTCAATTAATATGTAGCTTCTTCACCTTCCTCCATGTGGCTAGCTCTGTAAGTCCTCAGAACAAAGGACTTGCTTTCTCTGGTGGCCTGGCCTCAGGCTACCCCAAATCTTGCTCTTGCCTTTCTTCCCCACCTCAGCAAGACCTGTTCTCTTCCATGAGATTGGGTCACCAATAAGCCCTGCTTGCATACTAATAGACTGGCTGATCTGTAACTCTTTATTGCGTTGGTGAGAAGAACCAAGTTTCTGGGAGTTTCTCTTGTAACACATATATTCAATGGAATACTACGCAGCAGAAAGAAAGAATTCATTCCTACCTTTCATGACAGATTAAATGGAACTGGAGAGTATTTTGCTAAATGAAGGACACCGGACAGAGAAAGACAAATATCATATGATCTCATCTATAAGAGGAATCTAATGAACAAAATAGACCCACAGGCCTGGAAACACGGAACAGACTGAAAGTGGCAGGGGGTGGTGAATAGTGGCGGAAAGAAGGGAAGGGTCTAGGCAAAGAACATGCATAAATGACCCATGGACATGGACAACAGTATGGGAATTAACTGTAGGAGCAGTGGAGAGTGGGTGGCTAGAGGAGGGCAAAGGGAAAAATTGGGACAACAGTAATAGAATAACAATAAAAATGATTTTGTAAAAATCCCACCTTGGCTCAACAACAACAACACGTTATTTTAACATAGGTCCCTTTTCTCTAGAACGGAGCCATGTGCTCCGTCTGCTACCCGAGGCTGTGCACGGGCCTCCGCTCTGCTGTTGGTTTCTGGACTTCGTAAGTACAGGCTGTTGAGAGCATGCGATTCTGTCTGCTTGAGCGCCAGGTAAATGTACAATGAGCCTCACTTCCACTTGCTTCTCTTTCCCCTTCGTCTCCACAACACCACCACTAACCATTACTAAAGGCTTTTAGGCTTCACTGAAGAATTTGGCAAGTAGCAGCTATTGTAGAAGGACCTTGGGTCCTCAGTTGTTGGGTTTTTTCCTTCCTTATATTTTATTGTTTTATACATACTAGAGTGTGGAGGGACTCAAAGACTTCAGTTAATCCATGTATTTCCAATTCTACCAATACTTTTTTGTCCATCGCTTTAATTATAGCTTCAAAATGTATAGGCGGTTAAGATAACTGAAACACCAAAATCAGGTCAAGGCATTGCTGGATCCAGTTTGCTAGTATTTTGTTGAGAATTTTGGGTCCTCAGTTTTAATGGGCCCATTTTGCCCACCACCAGAAACAACTCTTAGTAACAGAGTGTGGTGAACAGGAAAGGTATTTCCTTTATTTGAAGGGTATACAAATTTATATTAAAGGTGCAATTATGCTGTTAAATCCCACTCCTTTTAAAAACACCCAAAACATGCAGTCCTGCCTGATTAGGCTCGCTTTAAAACAGACAAGCAAAAGATATCATCTTTCAGAAATGCAATAGTTAACAACTTAGCATTCTAGACATAAATTCAAAGTTCCCAGCAGCTGTGGTACCCAATTAGGGGAGGATCTTGCACACACTCCCCAACTCTTGTACCACAAGTAATTCCCTACCTCTGTGAAAGCTGCATGTCTCCGTTGACTCTGTCCCCTCTTTCACTTTCCCTCTCCCAAACCAGATGCGTTCTTTCCTCTTTCTCAGGCTGCAAGTCTGTCTGAGGGTCCTCCAGAAGAGAGCAAGAGAGGCCCAGTGTCTGTCTGCATGTCCATCTGGGAGAGAGAGCGATTAATGGCTACCACCCTATTTTGAACCATGATGGAGGCCTGTGATAGCAGTGGTAGAGTGACCGTTGTGGCCACCTGTGAAATCTCAAGCAGCCCTGTAAATTCTTTTATCACCACTGTAATGTCAAAACCCCTCCCATCTTCTTGGGGAACAGGTTTATCCATCATTTGCATAACTAAGTCACTAGCTACCAGCCATAGATATGCAAAGTAATTATCTCAGGGATAAATGACTACACTTCAGTGTCCCACCCAAACTGCAAAATGTTTAGGATTTTGGCTTTCTCCCACTCTGTAGCTATACCTGTCATGAATGACTAAATTATTAGTAATCTTTTGAATACCTTCTTCATGTTTTGATAGTTATTCACAGTAGAAATCTTTCCATCTTAATGAGGAATCTAAACACATATTTCCCAGCTTCCTTGCTGCTGGGTGCAGATATGTGGGAGAAATTATTCCAATCAGATGCATCACACGAAACTGGTACAGAAATCAGTTACAGAGGACATCCGTTTTCCTGGCACAAAACTAAGCATCATGACAAGATGTAACAATGGCCTAATTTACTCAATTATGTTGAACAAATGAAAGTAGCTGCCAAAGAATACACACCACATGATTTTATACGAAGTTCGAAATAGGCCAAACATGTCTGTGATGACAGGAATCACAACAATGCTTAGCTATGGTAGTTTCAAGTGTGTTGCATATAAAGGAGCATGAGGAAAAGTTCTCAGGAACTTGCTGGGAGTCTTCTGTGTCTTGTTTTGTAAAAACTCATTAAGTGGACTCCCCTCATTCCCCCTCTCTCCCTTTCCTCTCTCTTACTCCAATCAGTTAAAAAGAAGAAAGAAAAAGAAAAAGTACCCTGCCCTGGTAACTCAGCTGGTTAGAATGTAGTCCTGATAAGTCAAGACTGACGGTTCAATTCCCAGTCAGGACATATGTAAGAATCAACCAATGAATCCATAAATCAGTGGAGCAGCAAGTTGATGTTTCTCTTTCTTTCTCAATACCCATGTACACACATTCTCTTCGTCTTGCTCTAAAATCATAAGTTAAAAAAATGTTTAACTCATTAAATGGAATATGTAAAGTCTACGCATGTTATGTAAATTATACTTGTTTTTTAAAAATTTAATTCTTTCAAAAGGGACTGTTTTATTTCTTAAAAACAAAAGTTGTAATATCAACATTCTGAACTCTTTTAGTCAATGTTAAATAAAACATATTAGTTTAACATCATCTTCTTCCAACCCAAGAACCTAGACATGGGAGGAGTAAGTGAAAAATATGCTGAATCATCAGTGAAAAGCAATTTTTTAAATATATTCAGTTTGCATGATATCATGTCTGGCTAAAATGTAGAAATGGAAGAAGAGTTCTATTTGTCACTAATAATAAAAATAAACCTAGGATTAGTCAACTAACAAGTAGAACATAATATTATTTTTCTGCAAATTTTTCACATTTAAAATTAAATCAAAGCCCTGGCTAGTGGCTCAGTGGATAGGCACCAGCCTGCGAACCCGAGGTCGTTGGTTCGACTCCCCAGCTGGGGCATGTAACCAGATTGCAAGCCAGGTCTCTAGCCGGGTCTGTAGCTGGAGGCAAGTGAAAGGCAACCATATATTAATGTCTCTCTCCATCTCTGCCTCTCCCTTCCCCTCTCTCTGGAAATAATAAATAAAATCTTTTTTAAAAAAATCAAAGCTACATAGTACACAGAAGACCTTTTTAGAAAGGGTTCCAAAAAGTAATTTTTGTACTCAAATTTGAAAAGAATTGTGTTTTGTTTTAATGAACTATAAAGGCACTCTTAGGAAAAAAAGTATTCTTCTCTTTCCTTTTTGTTTTTCACCCTTCATGTTTATGACTGTTCTCATATCCTTGACTTCCTTAACAAAAAAATATCGTTTATTATGTAATGTACTGGTTTAGTGCTAGTACACCAACCAATCAAGTAATCAACAACAAAAAATAATAAGAGAAGTCTGTACAAAATAGAAGTTAAAGTTAATTTTGCTCCCACATAGCTTTCCAAGTGTAAGGATGCAACAGCTTCACAATGTTCAAGGATCTGGATATTTTTATTTTGTTGCTTTGCCATCTTTAGGGTGCATCCTTCATCCACACTGTGCAGATAACAGAATTAGTATGCATCAGTTTTTTATATTTATTGACAGATATTATTGAAGAACAATTAGTAGACAGTAACACAGTTATATTCCCATGCCCTAAGAATACAGGTGCTCGGTAACCTTGATCATTTGGAAGCAATCGCCATTTGTGTTTATATTAGAAGACCCAACTTTTGGACAGCCATTCAAATATGGCCAAGTAACAACCCGATATACACTCTTTGTCATTACCCAAAATCTCACTGAAATTTTGGTAAAGAACTTTTTCAAAGAAAAACTCAAACACTCACAAGCACAAAAAGAAGAAGAGAGGTGATACTCGCCAAGAGATGTCAACCAAACAGACTTCTAATAACTGACTTAGCGGACTAGAAGCTAAAATGTTTGTAGTAGGGATGTGGGTGAAGGATGCCAAGAAGCATATTTATTAGGCTGCCAAACCATTGAAAGCCCAGAAATTAGAGCCACAATCTGTCTGTGCATGTGGGAAGTAAATGAGGCCGAAAACAAGAGAACTGGTGGGGGTCCTGTGTAAAAGCAGTTGCCATTGAATCTCCTATCTACCCCTCCCCAGCCAGGACACTGACCCTCCCTCCTCTGCAATGCCTTTGGGAGGGATGTCTCCCAGCAAATGTAAACAGATAGTTTCTTAGCTTGTTTGCCTATATTGAGAGCAGTTTTATAATTCTGTAGGAAGTTTAGAAATGAAAAAGTAATATATACAGAGAACACTTAAGCAAATGAAAAAACAAAACAAAAAAAGAGAGAGGAAAACAAAGACTTGTGCAAGAATGAATATTTAACCATAGTATACTTCCTGGCTCAACTAAGAGAGGTATTTACATAGTCGTAATAATGTAAGCACTTAAATATTTCCATATGTTTCTCTTTTTTTAAAAAAGATTTTATTTATTGTTTTTAGAGAGAGGGGAAAGGAGAGAGGCAGAGAGGGAGAAAGACATCAATGTATGGTTGCCTTTCACCTGTCTCCAGCTATGGACCTGGCTGGAGACCTAGCTTGCAACCTGGTTATATGCCCTAGCTGGGAATTGAACCAGCAACCTTCGGGTTCACAGGCTAGCACCTATCCACTGAGCCACCAGCCAGGACTTGCATATATTTCTGATATAACTATTTGAGAGGATGGGGACAAGGAAATGTGGGGATGGTAGAAAGAAGATAAGACCAAAATTCTTATCTTTCTTAGTAGAAAATCAATGGATAATATTTAAAAGTAAAAACTTAAGAACTAGCAATAAGCATAATATAATGGAAGTACAGAGGTAAATATCTGAAACTACTAAAAGAATATTGAATGACTGACTGAAAGTAGGCACTGGGAACAGATGAGATTAAAGAGAAGCCCTGGTTGGTGGCACAGTGGATAAGGCACCGGCCTGCGAACCCAAAGGTTGCTGGTTCGATTCCCAGCCGGGGCACATACCAGGTTGCAAGTCAGGTCCACAGCTGGAGGCAGGTGAAAGGCAACCATACATTGATGTCTCTCTCCCTTTCTTCCTCTCTCCCTTCCCCTCTCTCTAAAAATAATGAATAAAATCTTAAAGAAATAAAAATAAAGAGAGGTCAGGCATGAAGTTGCTATATTTTAAGTCTTATGGGACAGTCTGGCTTTTAAAACTCTGATAAAAATTTAAAATTAAAAAAGGGTATTAAGATGAATATTTTCTTTCCTAAAAGGAACATTTCTAAATATAAAGTTGACTTGAAGATATCAACCATCATTGTTTTATTAATTGAGTTTTCTGTTACATTTTGAACAGAATTTCTGCCCTCCTTATCCCCAGTTTTTTCTTTAACTAAACTTTTAATCTTGATAAAATTATAAATTCATGTAATAGGGCATTTATCAGTTCCTCTCAGGGGAAACATCTTGCAAAACTGTAGTTCAACATCAGGGCCAGGATACTAACACTGATACAGTCCTTCACCACAGAGATCCCTCATATTGCTCTTTCATAGTCTTACCCACCTCCCTCTGCCTCCCCCAACTCTATTCCAGACCCCTGGCAACCACTAATCTGTTCCCCATTTCTATAGTTTTGTCATTATAAAATATTCTATAAATGAAATCATACATTATGTGAACTTTGGGATTTGCTTTATACACTCAGCATAATTCCCTGGAGATTTGTGCATTAATGGTTCATTCTTTTTCATTCTGTTTTGTATACCAAGTTGTGGCTATTGTTTATCCATTCACACTTTGAAGAACACCAGGGTTGTTTCTGATTTTTGAATATTACAAATAAAGCTGCAATGAACATTGGTGTACAGGTTTTTGAGATAAATGTCAAAGAGTAAAATTTTAGGGTCAAACAGTAGTTGCATGTTTAGGTATCTTTTGTGATAGTTTTATTAAACTATAATTCATCCATTTAAGGTGCATGATTCAATTTTTTAAATATGTTCACAGTTGTGCAACTATCATGGCAATTAATTTTAAAACATTTTCATCACTTCAAAAAAATCTCACATCTGGAGATACCACTCATCAACCCCCTCAACACTCCATTTCTAAACAACCACTAATCTAATTTATCTACTTTCTGTCTTTATATATTCACCCATTCCAGATTTTTTAATGTAAATGTAATCATACAAAAGATGTTTTTTGCAACTAGCTTCTTTCACTGAGCATGTTTTCAAGGTTTATTAATGTTCTAATACGTATCAGTAGTTCATTCCTTTTCATGCCAATTATATACTATACCATATTTTGTTGATCCATTCATTATTTAATGGACATTTGGGTTGTTTGCTATTACAAATATTCATACACTATACAAAAATTTTTTATTTTTGTTTTTTATTAGTTTTAGAGAGAGAGGGGAAGGAAGAGGGGCAGAGAGGGAGAGAGACATCAATGTATGGTTGCCTTTCACCTGCCTACAGCTACAGACCTGGCTGGAGACCTGGCTTGCAACCTGGTTATGTTGCCCTGTCTGGGAATCGAACCAGCGACCTTTGGGTTTGCAGGCTGGCACCTTATTTACTGTGCCACCAGCCAGGGCTATACAAAGTTTTGTGTTGGCATATATGTTCATTTCTCTTGGACATATATCTGGGAGTGGAACTGATGGGTCATACACATTGTAATTACGTTTCATTGTTGGAGGAACTTCCAGGCTGTTTTCCAAAGAGGAGTACCATTTGACACTTTTACCAGCAGTGTATGAAGTTGCCATATCTCCACATCCTTATCAACACTTGCTATTTTTTGACTTTTTAAAAAAGAGTTTATTTATTTATTTTTATAGACAGGAGAAGGGAGGGAGAATGAGAGGTAGAGAAACATAGATGTGTGAGAAAAACATCAACTGGTTGCCTCTCACATGTGCCCCAACTAGAGACCTGGCGGCCTACAACCCTAACTGGGAAGAAAACTAGCAACCTTTCACTTTGTGGGACAAGGCTCAACCAAGTGAGTCACATCCAGTCAGGGCTATTGCTTGACTTTTTGATCTCAGCCATCCTAGTGGATATGACGTAGCATTTTATTGTGGTTTTGATTTGCATTTCTGTGATAACTAATGATACTGAGCATCTTTCATGTGCCTATTGGGCATTTTTATATGTTCTTTTGAGAAATGTTGATTCAGACCCTTTCCTTATTTTTTAAACTGAGTTGCTCTTTTATTGATGAGTTGTAAGAGTTCTTTATATGTTTTGGATACTAGGCCCTTATCAGATATATGATTTGCAAATATATTTTCCCATTCTGTAGGTTATCTTAAGCATTTTTAATTTTATAAGAAACTACCAATCCATTTTTTCAGAATGGCCTTACCATTTTATATTCCCACCGGGAATATATGAGTGTTCTAATTTATCTGCAGTCACATCAGCATTGGACATTGTCATTATTTTTAATTTAGGCATTCTGATTGTTGTGTAGTGGTATCTCATAGTGGTATTAATTTTGTATTCTATAATAGCTAATAATGTTGAACATCTTTTTATGTGCTTATTTGCCAACCACATATTTTTTTTCTTTTTTTTTTTAATTTTTAAAAAAATTTTATTGTTGTTGTATTACATCCATCCCCTTTTTGCTCCCTCTGTCCCCCTCCCCACCCATCAACCATATACTTTAAGTGAGTTACACATTCTGTTTATGTGTCTTGCCAATTTTTTAGTTGTATTATTTGTTTTCTTCTTACTATTGAAATTTGAGAGTTCTTTATATATACCAGATACTAGTTATTTTTCATATTTATGGATTTAAAAGTTTTCTCCCAGCTTTTAGCATGTCTTTTCAACCTGTAATTTCTTTTTAATTTTCATGAAGTCCAATTTATTAATTTTTTTCCTTTATAAATTGTGTGTTGGCATCCAGTCTAAAAGCTACTCCTTTGATCATGAAGTCTTACCTAGATCTAGAGCCTTTTGTTCTTCTAAAAGTTTTAGTTTTACATTTTACCTTCAAGTGCATTATCCATTTTGAATTATTTTTAAGTAAGATGTGAGGTTTAAGTCTTATTTCATTTCTTGGCCTATGAATGTCCAATTGCTCCAGCACCATTTGTTGAAAGTCTATTGCTATTTTTTCCTCAATTGAATTACTTGAATTGAATTACTTGTTTCAATTGAAACAATTGAAAATTGTTTCAAATTTGTCAAAACATTATTTGGACGTATTTGTGTGAGTCTCTTCTGGCTTTTTAAAAAATTCTGTTCTATTGATCTATGTGTTGCTCTGACCGCATCACACTGTCTTGATCACTATAGCTGTATGGTAGGCCTTCATACTTGGTAATGATATCTTCCACTTTATTTGTCTTTGTCAAGATTGTTTTAGCTATTTTAGGACCCATGCCTTTCCACTTATATTGAAAATAAAGTTGTCATAAAATACCCTAAACATTAAGTTAATTAACTGTATATAATTTGAAAGAGCTGTGTAGAAAATGTTATTTTTAGTAATTTATTTATCTTTGTAAATTATCTTAAGAAATTTAGTACAAGTTAGAATAATGCACATGGTTGGCACTGACTGATGCCATTAGGCTTTTATATTGCTTCAAGTAAAGCAAAAGGGGGCAAAGAGGTAATGCTGTTTATAGACTTCTACTACATATCATACAAGTGGCTTACTATGAATACATCATTCAATTAAACCAATAAGACAGAAATAACCAACCCATTAGGGAAGTGAACAAATAGTATAAATAATTTCACAACCAAGACATGAAGGATGCTCAAACTTTCTAGTAAGTATAGAAATACAAATAGTAGCCATAGGAGACTTTTGGGGACAAGATCTTTCAAAATTAAACATGCACAATGTATATACAAATACATAATACAAGATACCATGTTAACATTGCTTGTAGTACAAAAAAAAATCTAAGCAGCCTAAATTGATTAAAATTGGACTCATCAAGTTATATTTAACCATATTATCTAATACTATGTAGATTTTAAAAAATGAAGGCACTCTTTATGTATAAAATGAAAAGATCTCTAAGATATGTTGGATAAATGAAAATGCATGTTATGGAACAACAGGTATACTAAGGCTATAAATATGTAAAATACAGATCTGTAAGTGTGTATAGAGATGTGTAGGAATAAACAGGAAGAGCACCTACATCTAGCTGCTCATAGAGGATGTGGACAGGGAAGGAATGGAATGGAGGTAGATTGAGGAGGAGGATGATTAGAGAGAGTAGGCCTTTCAGGTTTCCCTTTATATTTTTTATTATTTGAAATTATTTTTACAATAAGCTGGTTTCATGCATTTCTTTAGTACTTATAATATTTTGAGATACACTACTTTGCATGTGTGTTAGATGAGATTGCTGCCACATCAAGTAACTCTTACCATAAGTCAAACCAAACCTACCTGATTTGACTGAGTGTACAGCAGTGGTACAATGTTGGCAGCCAAAAATCAGTTTAACCTCCCACCTAATTTATCAGACTCAGATTTGTGTTGTTTTCAGAGATTGCTTCCAAATATTACTAAAAAATTCCCTTGGCATTTTAGACAAAGGCAGATCTGGAGCTAATTAGTGAGTCATTCCCTCTGGGTCCTGATAAAACAAATGTAGGATTTCAGAGGCAATGAAGTGAGTGTTGACCTACTCTCAGACTAAACAAAGCAGAAATGAAAAAGCCCACCATTGTTTTCATAGATAGGAGATATTGGTAACCAATTCCTAGTGGGGCAAGCATTTTCAATTTATTTTCTGAATACTTGTTGAATTTGTGTCTGTCCATCCAAGCATCCCAGCCTCCTGTGGCACTTACAAATTGCCTTCCTATGGTTGTCATGATGATCAGTCAGGGCTTCTGTTTGCGAAAACATCACGGACTCACTTTAGCAACAGAGAAATTTGTTAGAAATTCATCAGGGCCGGCTGAAGTGATAAGAGGCCAGATGGCCAGGCCTAAGAAATTGAAATAACCTCAGGGCGGACTGCATGACCATGAGGAACAACAGGAACCCCAGCAACAAACACTCAACAAGACAACAAGGCCTCTGACACTGTGTTCAATCTGGCCTCCATCTGTCCTCACCACCTTGCGTGATAAACTACACGACAGACTGTCTAATAGGAGGACAAATCCTTGGATCTGTTAAGGCCAAAGTGGCTACTATCTCACCCTGCAAATACATGTACTAGGAGATTTCTCAAATCTTCTCAGTGAGAGTGCTAAAAAAGTATGACACAGTCTGCATGGTGGCTGTCACCCTGGCCAAAATTATGCATCCCAATTATGAACTTACCATTAACTTGTTAATATGGTGCTCTAACAGTGATATCAGAGCACAGTTCTTGAATCATTCTTGCTTTTTCGCAAGATCGTTCCACTTTATGTAAGAATATCTTACCGGTCCCAACAATTATAAAGTGTTCTTGTTTTATTATCAATCAATAAACAATTGACACATCCTGGCTGGTGACACAGTGGATAAGGTGCTAGCCTGCGAACTCAAAGGTCACTGGTTCAATTCCCAGCCAGGGCACATAACCAGGTTGCAAGCCAGGTCTCCAGCCAGGTCTGTAGCTGGAGGCAGGTGAAAGGCAACCATACATTGATGTCTCTCTCCCTCTCTGCCTCTCTCCCATCCCCCTCTCTCTAAAAATAATAAATAAAATCTTTTAAAAATAAATAAAATTAAAATAAAGAAATAAATAAACAATTGAATATTGGAGAAACAAATATTTTAGCCCTGGCTGGTGGTTCGGTGGATAGGTGCCAGCTTGCCAACCCAAAGGTCACTGGTTCGATTCCCAGTCAGGGCACATAACCAGGCTGCAAGCCAGGTCTCCAGCCAGGTCCATAGCTAGAGGCAGGTGAAAGGCAATCATACATTAATGTTTCTCTCCTTTTCTTCCACCCTCTCTGCCCTTCTCTCTCTAAAGATAATGAATAAAATCTTTAAAAAAAAAGAATGTTTTAAAGTACACAGAAGGCAAAGAATAGGCTGTTATCTCTCTCTCTCTTTTTTATTTCAGCCACAAGAAGTTATAAGCAGCTTTACATAGTTAAAGATGATGGATGTAACAAATGCATTGATGTTCCATCCCACCTGAAACCATAGTAAAATGATACTGAATGGCTATATAGTAGTCTCTTCTAACCTACAGTTTTCTTTTCTATGGTTTCAGTTACCCATAGTAAGTGGCAGTCTAAAATATTAAGTGGAAAATTCCAAAAACAAACAATTTGTACGTTCTAAATTCATGTGCCATTCTGAGTAGCATAATGAAATCTCATGCCATTCCTCTCAGTTCTGCCTGAGACATGAATCTCTCCTTTGTCTGTGGTACCCATGCTTCGTACCCTACCCGACCTTCAGTCACATAGTAGCCAACTTAGTTATCAGATGACTGTTGTGCTATTACACTGTTTGTGTTCAAGTAACCTTATTTTATTTAACAATGGTCCCAAAGCCACCCACATAACTTCTATTAGAGCAGGGGTGTCACACTCATTTTCACCAGGGGCCACATCAGCCTCATGGTTGCCTTTAAAGGACTAAATGTAATTTTAGGACTGTATAAATGTCACTAATTTTTAACAGTTAAGCGAGTCAGTTAGAAACAAGGTGCCAGGCCAAAGGTACTGGGCCGGATAAAACAAGGTGGGGGGTTGGATTTGGCCCGAAGGCCTGGTGTTTATCACCCGTGTATTAGAGTGTGTTATTATAATTTTTCTATCTTACTGTTTATTATTGTTGTTAATCTCTTACTGTGCCTAATTTATAAATTAAAGTTTATCACAGGTATGTATGTATAAGAAAAAACACAGTATTTATAGAGTTTGGGTCTATCCACAATTTCAGGCCTTGGAATATATCCATGGCAGATAAGGGGGAACTAGTGTATTTTAAAAGATCTTTATCTAATACAAAGATTTTGGAAACTAGAAAGCAGACTTGAGGGTGGCAACTATGTTAGCAGGACAAAAAAATTAAATCCTATCTTACTAGTGAAGGAATCTGAGAAGTAAGTAACTCTTACTATGTAGAGAAAAGTGGGGGAAAGCACAGGAACTGACAATGCCATCCATATACTTGTAAAAATGGTGAAAATGTGAGGATTGCTGGAAAGTGTGTTGAGGAATCCCCATAACTCCCAGATTCATGCTGCAACTCTGGTCAGCTTGGCCCCTGGTCTTCCCCTCCCTCTGTGGAAGGCTAAAGGGTTTTCTCCTTGGAAGCTGCAAAATAGAGGATCTCTGGGCAGGACAGTCACTTAGAATAGCGGAAGTGGTGTGCCACAAACAAGGAGAGTAAGTGGATATTCTCATAACGAAGGGTGAGGACCTGGCCTCCACTCAACTCCCAGTTTTAGTGGCCAGGCTGTACTTTCCAAAGAAAAAGACCCAGCCTAAGACCTATGACACTGGCACTGAGGGTTTCAAGTGCTGACACAGCCCAGTCAGATCACCCTAGAATGGAGATCACAGCCAACAAGACTCACCCATGCACTCAAGACTGCCATGCTTTGCTTTTTGACTTCTAATTCTTAAATATGAGCAACACTCAAGGGTTACAAGGAATTGAGAACGCATTTAACATGAAAAACAGTGATGAAAACCAATAAATAAAAAGAACTTGGCGTAAACAGACTAAGTAGGGAGAAGAAAACTTCAAAATCCAATATAACCAATATCTTTATACAGTCAAAGGAAGATATAGCCATGAAATATAAATATCTACCTCTAAATGGCTCATTCCCAGAGAATAAAAGTGATCTATCTTGGAAGTAAAGAAAAAAAAAAAAAAAAAATGACAGCGGATGTGAAAAAACTCAGCAGAAGTGTCAGAAGGTGAAATTAAGTAAGTAGCTCAGAAAGTAACCATAAAAAACACAGAAGTGTAAAAGATAAGAGACAAGAGCAGAGAAACTAGGAAGACAAGAAGTTCTAATATCTAATATACAGTAATATGAATACTAGAAACAAAAATTTTGGGAAACACAGAGTAGAAAATCAAAAGCAAAATAATCAAGAACAATTTCCAGTACTCCAAGATATAAACTTCCAGGTTCTAAGAACCTACTGTCCAACACAACAGCAGAAAAAGTCTTTCAAAAAGAAGCAAATTTGTGAAGTTTTACAACACCAGGTACAAAAAGAAGATTTAACAAGATACTAGGGATGGAGAGTCAGAAATTCAGTAATCAAAATGTCATCAGGCCCTGGCTGGAGTGGTTCAGTGGATTGGGCATCAGCCTGTGAACAAAAAGCTTGCTGGTTCGAATCCTTGTCAAAGCAAATGCCTGGGTTGTGAGCCAGGTCCCCAGTTAGGGACTTGTGAGAAGTAGCTGATTGATGTTCCCTTCCCTTTCTTTCTCCCTCCCTAACCCCCTTCTCCAATTAATTAATGAACTAATTTCATCAGACTTTTTAACAGCAACACTGGAATGGTGAATAGATGAAGCAATGTCTAAAACTCTGAGGGAGATTGTAACTGAGAATTCTATAAATTATCAATTCAGTGCATCAGCCAGAATCCTGGCAGGAAAAAAGAGGGTGCACTCTGTGTGTGTATGGGCCGGGGGTGGGGGTGGGGGTGGGGGTGGGTGGGGCGGAGGGGAGGTGGCAGGTAATGGAAATGGTGTAATAAAGGGACTGGCTCCAAAGGTTTGGTTAGAGCATCATCACTACTGAAGCACAGAGGAAGAAATGAGTTAGGAGCACATAGAAGGAAACTGCATGCAGAGTGCCACAAGACAATTTCAGTAGAGTTGGCAAGAAGGAAGCCAAGAAACATTTTCTTCAACCCCCCTCCTCTGTCCCATCTTTTGCCCACTGTTTCCGCTGGCCAAACACTTTGAAGGCCAGATCGCAAACGACTCCAACAATGTTGTCTATAAACCTCTGCCTTCCAGGAAATAGAGTAAGGTGGAGACAGGTAGAGTAAGTTATAAAGGCTAAATGTGTTATAACGTTTAAAGCCTTTAGAAAAATGCCCGTTACCTTTTAAACATTCGATATATCTTAGCTATTATTGTTGTTAATGTTATCATTCATCAA
The DNA here is from genome assembly GCA_004026585.1 of Noctilio leporinus. Lineage (NCBI taxonomy): Eukaryota > Metazoa > Chordata > Mammalia > Chiroptera > Noctilionidae > Noctilio > Noctilio leporinus. The sequence goes on along the minus strand of PVIW01004121.1, from coordinate 56,188 downwards.
TGATAATTTTATCAATCATGTTAATTATTGTCATTCAGAGGGAACTATAAAAATTCACATGAAATTAAACATTGACAAACTTTCTAACAGTTTTCTAAACCCCTTCTTTTTTCCTTAATAAGATTCTTCAACACAAATATAAAATGTATTGTCAAATTCTATTAAGTAAAAAATAACTTTCCACTGACTCTCAGGGTATTTTAAAATTTCATCCAGATTTATTAGTGACACATCATTTTACTGGACGTACTGGTAGTGATGTGTAATTCAGAAGTACTGTGACTGGGTGGAGAGAGCTAAGAAGAAGAAATGATTTTCCAAGAAAATGTTACGGCCGTAATAGTATCTGCCTATGAAGTAATTTAATCAGATCACCATAGTACGGTACTTGGCAAGATAATCACCAAGATCCCTAGAAGTGCTGAATAGGATGAGGTAAGAGGTGGGAGTGGGTGAGCATGTATAATAACATAATAGAATTGAATCAATATCAAAATATGATTAGTTCAAAACACAAAAAGCTATTATTATACAAAACATACAGTTCAATTATTTCCAATAATTCAATTATTTTGATGGACCAAATTAGCAAAGATTTAAAAATTATGCTATCCAGTGTTTGTTGGTGTAAAGGAAAAAGGACTCATACTGAATATGGAATGTACATTATGCAATCCTTTCTAGAGGGCAAGCTGTCCTTACTCATACCTGTCACAGTCTAGTGCAGGAGGCAGGTCTGTTAAAAGATATCATACTATGTATGCATAGTAGAGGCAGAATAATTCAAGTGATTAATTGCTCAAGAGAAGTGGAAATCACTTCACAACGCCACAAAGTGGAGAAGTGGCATTTGGATAGATTTTGGAGAAGTAATAAAAATTCACCTCACAGGGAAACTGTTCAGGAGTAGACACACCTCTTGTGAGGTACACATCACTATGCAAAAGCTCAGAGGCATGGAAAGGTCAGCATTTCATCAGTAGTGAGACTTTGACATTGGCTGGAAAAGTGGGAGATGGTGTCTGAAGGCAAAATGTTGTCATTTGAAAACCAATGGACAATGAAGAAAAGAAAAGAATCTGCTTTTTAATTAGCTGATCATTGCTTTTAAAACCACAATGAAGAGAGAAGTTAAGCAATTATTCCCCATCTGCAACATCCCCTCCCATCAACCACCAAAGCATTCCAATCTGGCAAAAAAGAAAAGAATAAGGCTGACATACAAATATTTAGGAACCTAAAGTAGAATGTGTTACATACAAAAAGACAATCAGATTAATAAGGAATGAAAGAGCAGGCATGAAATGGTCAGTGGCATGTAGCCGGGGATGCCACACTATCAATTAAAATTATCTTGTTTTTTAAAATAAAATAATCATATTTACTTTATAATAATTATATTGACTGTTTTGAGAAAAACTTCCATTTTAATAAAGAAATGATGTGTTATGTACATAACACATAGACACAGACAACAGTGTGATGATGGCCAGAAGGAAAGGGGTGAGGGCTAAGTGGAGGTGGGCAAAGAGGTGAGGAGATTGGGATAGAGGCATCTGTAACAGTATCAACAATTAAAATAAAGTTTAAGAAAGAGTCTGGCCAGGTAGCTCAGTTGGTTAAAGCATTGTCCCAATATACCAAGGTTTTGGGTCTAATGCCAAAGAAGAAGTCAACCAATGAATGCTTAAATAAACAGAACAAGAAATCTCTCTCTCTGTCTCCCTCTCTGTCTCTGTCTCTCTCTCTCACTTCTTTTCTTTCTCTGAAATCAGTGAATAAGACACTTAAAAATTTTTAAAGTAATATTTGCCACTTTTATAAGTGAACTTTTCTTTCTTTCTTTCTTTCTTTCTTTTTTTAAAATTTTACTTATTTATTTTCAGAGAGAGGGGAAGGGAAGGGGAAGGAGAGGGAGAGAAACATCATGTATGGTTGTCCCTGATGCACCCCCAACTGGGAACCTGATCCGCAACCTAGGCATGTGCCCTGAGGCTCAATCCCCTAACCCTGTGTTTTGCAGGCTGCCACTCAGTCCAGTGAGCTACAGCAGCCAGGACAACAAGTGAGCTTTTATAGATATTTATCCATAAACACACCAGGTAGGGTGAACTGGAACAAATCAGGATAATTTGGAAGAGATTAAAACGAAGAAGAATAAGAAAAGTCCAGCAAGATCTAACTGCAGCAGATAACCGGTGTTAGTAACTGGTGTTAGCTAAAAGAAAAAAGAGCAGCAGATGTTTGTCAGCCTGCATTCTAAGGTTCCTTTTTTCTTCCTTGCTTTAGAGTGATCTTCTGTCTCCTCCCTCAAAAATCTCTCTTCCATCTCCCTATTGCTTCTCATTGGGAAATCCCTGACAGAGAGGAGTGCAGAGAAGAGTGCTTTTCAAGACACCTCCGCCCCTCACATCCTCCCCTGTACATTTTCTCTGATGCACTGGGAGGGACAAAAACCAAGGAGGGAAAGAAAGAAAGAGAGGAAATTCCATTTGGAGAGTCCTAAATGCATTTACTGTTTCCTGGAATATATTTCTTAGTTTCTCAAGCAACATGTGTGTGGGTGTGTGGGTGTGGGTGTGTTGTGTGTGTGAGAGAGAGAAAGAGAGAGAGAGAGAGAGAGAGAGGAAGAGGAAGAAGGAGGTGGGGGAGGGGGAGGCGAGATAAGAGAGAGGGGAAAAGAGGAGAGAGGGATGAAGAGGAAATCTGAAGTTTTTCAACTACCAAACAGTTTGTAATCCTGCTGCCATCTCCACCCTGCTCTTCTGGTTAGGGGGGAAAATATAAGCAGAAATGCTAGCAATGAGATTAGGTTCTTGTCTCCTGATATAAAAGAATTTAGACCAGGGACACTGATACAACCAAAGGTGGATTTATTGAAGTCGTGCAGGGGAGGGAACACTTAGATGGGGCCCCAAGTCAGTGCACCAAATGTGGGACTTAGAGGTTTTTATGGCCTGGGAACACAGAAGACGCTGGGGGTTAACCAATCAGAGAACAGGGTAGCAGGCTTCTCCTTTTATTGGAACACTGATGTCTGAGTCTATGTTAGCAAAGCCAAGCCTTGTGGATCATGGGATTGTGGGAAAGGGATACATTTATTATGGGACTGGGGAAGGAACTTTCCCAGCCAGGTGCTGAGTTTGTCTCTGGAGCTTGTGGCTGGGTTTTAGATCTGAAAAATAAGAGAAGTCAGGGTAGTTCCTGGACCATTGTTTTTAAGCTACCTATTGATAACTGCCATAGTTTTGGCAGGGCTTGACTCAATGAGTAATTTCTTCCGGTAGGGCTTGACTTGCAGCAGTTTGGGGGAACATTTTTATTCTACCTGCTTCAGAGTGACAATTTAAATGGAAGGCCTTTTGAAACATGGTTTCATAGGCCCTGGCTGGTGGTTCAGTGGATAGGAACCCAAAGGTCGCTGGTTCCATTTCTAGCCAGGGTACCTAACCAGGTTGCAAACCAGGCCTCCAGCCAGGTCTCCAGCCAGGTCCATAGCTGGAGGCAGGTGAAAGGTAACCAACCATACATTGATGTGTCTCTCCCTCTTTCCCTTCCTCTCTCTGGAAATAATAAATAAAATCTTTTTTAAAAAATTCTTTAAAAATATATGTTTTATTCTAATTTGCAAATGAAATATTCAGGAACTAGTTGTCGTGTACTATAACTAAGTTTTCAAAATTAAGAATGTTGGCTGAATTGCAATTCTCCAATGAAATATTTGATGAGGACTTTGAAAAATATGCTATAAAGCACCTAGGGAATTAGCATTCACTAAGTGCCTATTGTACCATATATCTGGCACTGGAAGATCTTATGTTTTAGCTCACTTAAGTCTCACAGAACCCTGCAAAGCATGTACAGGATGGAGCATAAGTAGGTTTATAGTTGTTTGTATGGAAAATAATACAATAAGTCCTAACTAATAATACAAGAATAAACTCCATGGTCTGCATACTCACACCTGTGAACCTTCTTTTGCCCCACCCTACATTTACCTACCTTTTACAGACAAGTAACCTGAAGTCCAGGGAGATTAAAACAAGTTCACACCCCACCTGGCTAGTGTGAGTCAGTGGGTTGAGTGCTGGCTGCAAACCAAAAGGTCACTGGTTTGATTCCAGGTTAGGACACAAGCCAGGGTGGTGGGCATGCAAGGGGCAACCAATCAATGCTTCTCTCCTTCTCTTTCTCCGTCCCTTCCCCTTTCTCTGAAAATAAATAAATAAAATATTTTTTTTAAATCACAAGTTCAGGGTCACAAAGTTAATTTATCTGACTAGAGACCTGTTCTCTCCCCAGCACTGTACAGCCTCTCTCTCATAAATTGTCACTGTTATGATGATTGGTATGCTTCTCAGGTTGAAAGTGTTATTTTGTAAGCAATACCTTTAAATTCAATGGGATAACTGCTATGTATGTAGCAGGGCTCTTCTAAAAACAGTGTTGTCTTCAAAGAATATGTTTGTTCATTCACTCAACAGATCTTATTATGTGTCATGATATGTCCTGAACTCACTTTTTCTCTTTTTTAAATCCAATTTTATTAGCATAATTAATATATAACATTATATAAACTTAAGATATACAATGTGCTGATTTGATAGATGTGTACATATATTGTAAAATGATTACTAATTTTATTTCATCCATCACTTCACATTGTTACATGTTTTTTTAGTGTATTTTATTGATTATGCTGTTACACTTGTCCCAAATGATTTTCCTTTTGCTCCACTTCACCCAGGATCCCTGTTCATTCCCACAACCCTATCCCCCTTAGTTCATGTCCATGGGTCATGAATGCAAGTTCCCTGATTTCACCCTTTCCTATATTATTCTTAACTTCTCCCTGTCTATCTTACACCCATGAATTATGTTTCCTAATTCCTGCACCATTTCCCAATCTCTCCCTCTTCCCTCTCCCAGCTGATAACTTTCCCAATAATCCCCATACCTTTGATCCTGATCCTATTCTGGTTGTTTGTTTAGTTTGTTTTTATTTTTATCTTTCTAGATTCTGTTGCTGATAGCTGTGAGATTGTGAGATTGTTGTTGTTTTAATGCTCATAGTTTTGATCCTGTGTTCTTAAGTAAGTCCCTTTAACATTTCATACAATAATGTTTTGGTGACGATGAACTCCTTTAGCTTTACCTTGTTTGGGAAGCACTTTATCTGCCTTTCCATTCTAAACAATAGCTTGCTGGGTAGAGTCATCTCAGTTGTAGGTCCTTGCTTTTCATCACTTTGGATACTTCTTGGCAGGCCCTTGTTGCCTGCAAAGTTTCTTCTGAGAAATCAGCTGATAATCTTATAGGAACTCCTTTGTAGGTAACTCTCTTCTGTTCTCTTGTTGCTTTTAGGATTCTCTATCTTTAAGCTTTGGCATTTTAATTATGATGTGTCTTGGTATGGTCTTCCTTGGGTCTAACTTATTTGGGACTCTCTGTGCTTCCTTGACTTTTATGTCTATTTCCTTCAGCAAATTTGGGAAGATTCTCTTCATTATTTTTCCAAACAAGTTTTCAATTTCTTGCTCTTCCTCTTCTCCTTCTGGCATTCCTATGGTTCGGATATTGGCACATTTACATTTAGCCTAACCTTTATTTCTCCCCTTCTGCTTTCGCGGTACTTAAGCATATCTGTCAAGTCTGTGACCATACTTATCACTAGTGTTTTAAACTGTGTACTTTTTAGGCTGGCTCTCTCCTCATCTGTTAGGTTGGCTATTTTCTCATCACTGCTTAGTTCGCCCACTGGGACCTTGATCTGTTCCCCTTTTTTGACCCATAGTTCTCTGTCTCCTCAACTTAACAGCCTCCTGTGTTTGCCTCTGTGTCTTAGGTAGAGCTGTCACACCTGTTATGTTGCAAGGGTGCGGGGGAGCCTTAGGTATTCGTCAGTGTGGGGTGACCCATTTCACCACATTGTGGTGCCATATGTGGGGGAGGGGTCTGAGAGGGAACAATGCTGCTTGCTCAGCACTTGCTCCTTTTCCAGGCACTTCTCCTGCTTCCCATATGGGACTGGCACCTCTCTATCTATTGCCCTGGCCATGGTTCCCAGAATGGGTGGGTCTACAGAATGTCCTAGGACCATGGGGGCTCTAAACATCCATCCCCTTTTCCCTCCCCCTCTGTCCCCTTCCCCACCCACCCACTCTCCCACAAAGTCAATCCCACTTGTCCATGTCCATGGTTCTTCCATGCTAGTTCCTTGACTAAACTGCTCCCCTTCTTTGCCTCCTCCTTCCCCCTTCCCTCTCCCCACTTTCCTCTGCCCACTGAAGGTCTATTCATTGTATTCATGAATCTGGTTCTGTTTTGCTTGTTTGTTTGTTTTGTTTATTATTGTCCTGTAGTGGGTGAGATCATATGGTATTTGTCTTTCACTGACTGGCTTATTTCACTAAGCATAATACTTTCCAGTTCCATCCATGTTGTTGCAAAGGGTAGGAGTTCCTGCTTTCTTTCTGCTGTATAGCATTCCATTGTGTACATGTACCAAAGTTTTTTGATCCCATCATCCATTGAGTCTAGTTTTGAGGTGAATTGTAGCCCCTCTTAGTTGTGGAGAGAGATACAACCTGTCTACCTATGCCTTCATCTTGGCCAGAAGTCTGAACTTACTTTCAATTCAGAAAATATTGTTATTATAAGAATGAACTCTTTTAAAGAAAGCCGAGAGAAATACATTCTACCTGGGGAGGATAAAGGAAAGTTTCATAAGGGATAAGGAGCAAAATTTTGAATAATAAATAGTTTTGTTTTGTTTTTTTCTGGTGAAAGGAGGGGAACATAGATGTATATGGTATGCTTAGAAATGGCAAACAGCACCCTGGCTGGTAGCACAGTGGATAAAGCTCTGGCTTGCAAATCCAAAGTTTGATTCCCAGCCAGGGCACATAGCCAGGTTACAAGCCAGGTCTCCGGCCAGGTCCGTGGCTGGAGGCAAATAAAGGGCAACCATACATTAATGTTTCTCTCCCTCTCTCCCTTCCTTGCTCTCTCTATGGAAATAATAAACAAAATCTTTAAAAAAGGAAAAGAAAAGAAATGAAATGACAAACGGCAATACCAGGGAAAAAAGGCAATGGCTGGGGGTAAAGCCAATGTGCAGTCCTCCAGTACTGAAATGGATCCAACAGCATGGCAAAAATGAAATAAACATGTCATCGTGAGACTTGAAATGCCTTTTTTTTTTCCTTAATAAGGTAATTGCTGGGGAGGCCCTTTTTTTTTTTTTTTTTTTTTTTTTTAATTTGAAGCTTTTATTTATTATTTTTAGGGAGAGGGAAGGGAGAGAAAAAGAAAAGGAGAGAAACATCAATGTATGGTTGCCTTTCACCTGCCTCCAGCCACAGACCTGGCTGGAGACCTGGCTTGCAACACAAGCTTGTGCCCCAACTGAGAATCAGACCAGCAACACTGGGGTTTGAAGTGTAGTGCTCAATCCACTGAGCCACACCAGCCAGGGCTTAAATGCCTTTTGTGTTCATAAGGTAGATTCATGAGTGCTGATATTCTCAACCTTCATTTCCTCCTCCACAAGATAAAAGGTACACAGTTCTTGGAGCTCCTGATCTCAAAAATTCCACATTCTTACAGGAATCAGAGATTATCAAACCATAGGCCTGTTTCCATGATGAGATATACTTGAAAGGACACCCACACATACAACGTTGTGTCCTAGACCTTACACAATGATAACCTCAGGAAACTATGAGTTATTATCCTTGCCAATCCTTAAAGCTTAACCAGCTTTAGTGGTTCAACCTAATGCAAAAGAAGTTCCAGGGCTAGAAATACAAATGATCAATAAACATGAGAATATATTCAGCCTCATTGTTATAGGATCTACCAAAATACACATGAAAGCTATGGGGCTGTAAAGTCATGTCTTAACATTTCTCATATTTTTCAGATTTTTATCCTTTTGTATTAGGCCTTGACATAATTCTTCTTTTCAGTCCCCCAGCTTGTATGCAGTCTTCAGCTGTGTGCATTCTCCTATTCAGCTCATTTATCAAGTTTTTGTTTCAATAATTGTATTTTTCATTGCCATCACTGTTCATTGTTCTCATTCATAATATTCTGTTTTTCGTTCCATGGTTATTAGTTGAGTTTGGTTGTGATTTTTCCTTTAATGGTTGATGATACTTCATTTGCATCTGTGTCTCTGAGATCCCATGTTTCCCTGTCTGAGAATTATGCTTCTGTTCTACAGAGTCTGCACCAGTTAATATTATGTTATAGTATCTTAGCCTTTGGAAATACTAGTGCCCCTTCCCTTCATAGGGTAGGCAGTCTCCCAAGGTATTGTCCTATCTCTGGCCAAGTGTTTACCCCTACTGCTCCACCTAGGAGGGACAAGTTCCACTGTCTTCCTCCTGCCAGGAAAGAGCTGACCTGGTAGACCCATTTCAGAAGTTTCCCCAGTCATCTGGAATGATTGCTTGAGGCATCCTTTTTAACCTTTACAGCCAGTGTTGTGCATTCAGAGCACTCTTGGATGTAATTCACCTTCATTAGAACTACTTTCCTTAAATAGTCTCCTCTTCTTGGCTGACTACATCTGCTTCTCTTTGGGAATTTTCAAAATTTCTGACTGATGATAGCATTCTGCCCAGCTTTCAGTCATTTTGTGGATGTGTTTGTTTGTATGTTTGTTTATTTTAACATTTTCTTTAATGGCAGCTGCGGTATTTCTATATAGGAGATTTAAGGGATACAACCTGTTTCTAAGAAGGAGACTTTTAAATCCAATGGTATGCATTGGATGCTGTTGAAGCATGGGTAAATAAATAATTATTATTATTTTTAAAGATTTTATTTATTATTTTTAGAGAGATGGGACAGGAGAAAGGCAGAGAGGGAGAGAGACATCAATATATGGTTCCCTTTCACCTGCCTCTAGCTACAGACCTGGTTGCAACCTGGTTAAGTCCCCTGGCTGGGAATCGAACCAGCAACCTTTGGGTTCGCAGGCTGGTGCCTTATCCACTGTGCCACCAGCCAGGACAATAATTATTTTTAAAATATGTATATATGTGTTTGTGCTTGATTATATTTATTTTTATTTATTTATTCTCCCAATAGGGGTAACAAGGTATACCAAATATATGGTAATATGCATACACACACACACACACACTTTGCCATTAGATTAACAATTCTCTTCCTTTAAAATATTGTAGTCCTTTGCCCTAGCCAAGTGGCTCAGTTGGTTGGAACATTGTCCATACACTAAGAGATTGTAGGTTTGATCCATGGTCATGGTGCATAACTGGGTTGTGGGTTTGATTTCCTGTAGGAGGAGTGTGTATGGGAGGCAACTGATTAATGTTTTTCTCTCTCTCAAATCAATAAGCATAAAACATTGCAGCCCTTATATCTCTCAAATAAATGCATGTAACTGATCCAAAGAGTCATAAGAGCTCATGAACAAGAAAGGACCAATGAAAAGAGTCAGAAAGTTTGGATTAATTTAAGAAAGAACCATGTTGTAGATGGTGTCTTGGCACCTAAAAAGTGTCCTCTAACTTCCAGGATAGAATGTAAACTCCTTGAGTTTGCAAAGATTTGGCCTGTGCTTCTACTCTGCCTTGTTGTCCAGCTCTAGTGAAGAACTTGCTGTTCTCCAAGGGAGCCAGCTGTTTCAGTTTCTGAACCTCTGTGTGTGTTTCCCTTTGTTGAGAACTTTTTGGCCCTGGCAAGTTTATCTCATCCAAATATTAATGCTCTTTAAAAATAATTCATTGTTTAAAGAACCCAGTTGTTAGTGTGTTTATTGCAATTAGCTACCATGCTTCATCCCATTATATGCACTATTATCTTCCTTTTCAAGGGTGCCACAGCATGATTTATGTGCCAGACTTCTCTTGCTCCCAGGGCCATCAATGTCTCAGAGCTTTAGCTGTGCAGTGACAGGGCATTAGATAGGTATCAAAGCTTTCAGAAGACACCCCCCGTCCCTCCTCTAGGAGATAACATGCTGACTTCATTAATGACATGTGCACAAGATTCAACAGACTTGAGCCTGAGTTCAGATTCTTATAAATTTAACCTTGACAAGCTAAGACAGTTTATTTCTCTGGGCCTCTGTATCTACATTGAGGGTGTATCCTTTTTGTGAGGGTGTTAGTGAGGCTCCCCAAGTTTTCTTCCAAGATTCAAATTAGATAACAGATCAAATAGTTTTCCTTTAATTTTTAGATAAATTTAATTACTCAACTACATTATCATTTAAACAGTCAAACAATACTGATTAGAAGATGTTCCCCTTGACTCTTGGAATTCTTCCTTCTAAGTCTTTACACTGCTGCAAGCCATTGTTTATTTAATTATTCCCTTGCCGATTGACATCATGGTTGCTTCTAATCTGTTTATTATACACAATATTAAAGTGAATAGCCTGGTAAGAAGTTGTATATTTCCTAATCTGCTTTCCTTAGAGCAAAAGTCTGTGTTCTGGGCTTTGTCCCCAGTATAAATCAGCTAAGAAGAATTCAAATAAAGGTCTCCAGCATATACAGATAAAAGTCCCTGGATATGGGGAGCAGAGAATTGTAACAAAGCATTTTCAGTTGATATCAAAGGAAATCTAACCACTGTGATCTGGAGCTAAGTGAACATCAGCTGTGGGCAGCATTCCCTGGGGAAAAGATGTCAGGGCTGACATGAAGGCTGCTGACTCCTTTAAAGTTTGGGTCAAGGTTGAACACTAAAAGGGGCTTAGAGAGGGGAGTAAATCCTTAAGAGATCCCCGGAAACTCACAGCAAGGGGAGCCATTTGGTTTGCTGAGTTACTAGAGCCATAAACACAGCACACATAGGGAATCCCTTCTCTCACCCCTTATATGGCACTGTGGGTCTTGTAATCACCAAGCAGAGCAAACTGGAACTGGAAACTTTACTCTTACTAGTAGGGAGGTTGCTGAAAGGTCAGTGACCACTACTCTGACATGAAGAATTGACACTAGTGAGACAGACGCTCTAGACCAAAGGAAGGAAGCACTATAGAACAAAATTAGCAAAAATTTAAAAAAAGAAAACCAAAATATTATTTATATATAGGGAATCCAAGATGGAAGCATAGGTAGAAATGATGCATCTCTCTCCATAACCAAGAAAGGCAACATTTACCTCAAAACTAGACAGCCCTGGCTGGTAGCACAGTGGTTAAGGCACCGGCCTGCAGGTTCCAAAGGTCGCAGGTTCGATTCCCCAGCCAGGGCACATAACCAGGTTGCAAACCAGGTCTCCAGTCAGGTCTGTGGCTGAAGGCAGATGAAACGCAACCATACACTGATGTCTCTCTCCCTCTCTGCCTCTCTCCCTTCCCCTCTCTCTAAAAATAATGAAATAAAATCTTAAAAAAAAAAAACTAGAGACAACCAGAAATTCCAAAAAATCAAGCTGCACATAAGTCCAAAAAACAAAAGATATAAAGAAAATCCTACATCCAGGTAGGTAGGAGGGGCAGAGCAAGGAGAGAAGATACAGTTTGACAGAGCAGTTTGGTGGTGCGTGGTTTTACGGCATGGCAGCTGGGGTAGGATGGCAACTGTGGCTGACCAGTGAAAAGCACAGTCACACATTTAAAAAACATAGGGACACTTTTGAGTGCTCCTGGCACTAGACCATACCTCTTTGCTCACAGTTCCAGTGCCAGTGGGGGAAATAAAGCCACGTTGCCTCTGACTGTGAAACCAGTGGGGGTTGGGGCAGAGGAAGAAACTGCTGGTCTATTAGCAGAGTCCACTTGTTTAGAGGTCTACATGCTCCTGGAACATCCAAGACCCACCCACTCTGGGATCCATAACCAGGGCAATAGGTAGAGGAGCACCAGTCCCATACAGGAAGCCAGAGAAGTGCCTTTGAAAAGGGGCTAGTGCTGAGCAAGTGGCATTGTTCCCTAACCCACATATGCTACGATGTGGTGAAACAGGTCACACTGAACTGACTGAACACCCCTACAGTGTAACAGGTGTGATAGCTCTACCTAAGACAAAGAGGCAAATGCAGGGCACTATCCAGTTGAGGAAACAGAGAACTATGGGTCAAAAAAGGGAACAGACCAAGGTCCCAATGGGCAAACTAAGTGATGAGGCAATAGCCAACCTAACAGACACAGAGCTCAAAACACTGGTGATAAAGATGGTCACAGACTTGACAGATATACTTGAGTATGGCTAATGCAGAAGGGAAAAAGTGAAAGCTGGGCCAAGTGAAACTAAGGAAAATACTAAGTGCCCATCAGTGGATGATTGGATCAAAAAATTTTGGTACATTTACACAATGGAATACCATACAGCAGAAAGAAAGAAGGAACTCATACCCTTTGCAACAACATGGATGGAACTGGAGAGTATTATGCTTAGTGAAATAAGCCAGTCAGTGAAGGACAAATATCATATGATCTCACCCATTACAGGACAATAATGAACAAAACTAACAACAAGCAAAACAGAACCAAATATATGAATACAGTGAATAGGCCTTCAGTGGTCAGGGGGAAAGGGTTTGGGGGGAGAGGGGAGACAGAGGTAAGGAAGGGGAGCAGTTTAGACAAGACCCTAATATAAAGGAACCATGGACATGGACAACAGGTGGGATTGACATTGGGGGGAATGGGGGTGGGGTGGGGAAGGGGACAGAGGGGAGCAAAAAGGGGATGGATGTAATACAACAACAATAAAATTAAAAAATAATAATAATAATAAAGGAACCTTCCCAAATTTGCTGAAGGAAATAGACATACAAGTTCAGGAAGTACAGAGTCCTAAACATGCTAGACCAAAGTCACAGCACACCAAGACACATCATAATTAAAATGTCAAAGCTTAAAGATAAAGAAAGAATCCTAAAAGCAGCAAAAGAACAGAAGAGAGTTACCTACAAAGGGGTTCCTATAAGATTATCAGTTTCTCAGAAGAAACTTTGCAGGCAACAAGGGCCTGGCAAGAAGTATCCAAAGTGATAAAAAGCAAAGATCTACAACCGAGGTTACTCTATCCATCAAGCTATCATTTAGAATGGAAGGCAGACAAAGTGCTTCCCAGACAAGGTAAAGCTAAAGGAGTTTATCATCACCAAGCCATTACATGAAAAGGCTAAAGGGACTTATTTAAGAAAGAGAGAACCAAAATTATGAACATTAAAGAGACAACAAACATAGCTATCAACAACAGAACCTAAAATAAAAATAAATAAATATAAAAACAAAAACAAACAAAGTAAACAACCAGAATCATAGGTATGGGGATCATTGGGAGGGTTATCAGCTGGGAGGGGGAAGGAGGAGAAATGGGGAAATGGTGTAGGGATTAGGAAACATAATTGGTGGTTACAACATAAAGGGTGAGAAGTTAAGAATAATAGAGAAAAGGGTGAAATCAGAGAATTTATATGCATGATCCATGGACATGAACTAAGAGGGGATGGGATTATAGGAGGGAATGAGGGTCCTGGGTGGAGGTGAACAAAGGGAAAAAAATTTGGAACAACTGTAACACCGTAATTAATAAAATATACTTAAAAAAAAAAAATAAGAAAACCAGTCCTGGCTGGTGGCATAGTGGATAAGGCGCCGGCCTGCAAACCCAAAGGTCGCTGGTACGATTCCCAGCCAGGGCATACAACCAGGTTGCGAGCCAGGTCTCCAGCCAGGTCCATAGCTGGAGGTAGGTGAAAGGCAACCATACGTTGATGTCTCTCTCCCTCTCTGCCTCCCTCCCTTCCCCTCTCTCTGAAAATAATAAATAAAATATTTTTTAAAAATAAAAATTTTGTTTTAAAGTTTAAAAAAAAAAAGTAAGAAAGCCAATCTTGTCTGAAGTGTCAAACAAGCCAAAGAAAATTGGTAAACTGACCTCAAATGCAACAGGAACTCTGTAGACTGAATACTTCTAAACACCAGCATGATGCTAACGGTTTTCATAGTCAACATCTCCTTTGGTCCTCACAAGTACTCTAAAAGGGGTGATTTTACATGTCCCCATTGGATATATGAAAACTTCCCTGCATCCTTTCTATTCTTCCTTCCTCCCTCCCTCCCTTCCTTCTACAAATATTTGTTCAGAGCCTGTGATGTATCAGGTACTATTCTTGGCACAGTGGGTACAGAGGTAAACCAGGTGATAAGATCCTTGCTTTCATCATTCTATATTCTAGAGGATGATAAATAATAAAACTCTAACAAATGAGTTAGAATATAAATAAATACACAGGAATAATTAGATTGCAATAAAGTTAATGTGGAGATTCAAAATATGGTGATAACAAAAAAACTTCAGTGCAGTGATGGAAATGCTCAACATCTTGATTGGGTAGTCCCACAACTGCATATAACTTATATATCAATAAACTTGGCCTTTAAAAATAGAATCCTACAATGAAAGTGATGGGAGGATACTTTGGATTGGGCAACAAAGGCCTGCCTCACTGAGAGGGTAGTAATTATGTTGAGATATGAGAAGCAGAAAGAAAATGAAGGGACAGATCATTGCAGAGAAAGGAAACAATAACTGTAAAATTCTTACTATGGAAATAAGCTGGGTGGATAAGGTTGAAGATATTGACAGGAACCAGAGAATGGGGGATTTTAGAAACCAAGATCAAAAGATTAATGCTATTTTCAGTGCCACAGCAAAACTTGGATTTTTAGCAGAGGACTTGCAACTTTTGATTTACATTTTTAAAAGATCATTCAGGTTGGTATGCAGAGGATGACTTGTAGGAAGCAAGAGTAGAAGGAGGTAACCAGGAGGCTACTGTAATGTGCAAACAAGAGATTATGGTGTCATGAATTAGAGTGGAAGGATAAAGATAGGAAGAAGGAGGTACTCTATAGTACCACCTTATTCAGAGGGGATAAGTTCCAAGATTCCCAATGGATATCCAGTGGATAGTACTGAACCCTGTATATACTATGTTTTTTCCTATGTAGACATACTTATAATAGATTAATTTATAAATTAGACACAGTAAGAGATTAACAACAACTAATAATAAGATAGAACAATTATAACAATATACTGTAATAAAAGTTATGTGAATATGGTCTCTCTCTATGATAACTCATCTGGTCACCAAGATGGCTGCTGAATGACTAAGAGATGGGTAACATGCACAGTCTGGGTATGCTAGACAAAAAATGATTCACATCCTCAGCAGGATGGAGAGGGACAGCCCGAGAGTTCATCACACTATTCAGAATGGCATGCAACCTAAAACTTATTAATTGTTTATTTCAGAATTTTCCATTTAATATTTTTGGACCATGGTGAGTGCAGGTAACTGAAACCTCAGGAAGTGAAACCGAGGATAGAAGAACTACTGTAACAGTATAATGGCATTAGTGAGGGTAACAAGTAAACCCCAAATTCCGTAGCTTAACACAGTAGAATTTTATTTTGCATTCCCAGCTGGTGGGTTTATCTCTATCTGGTTACATAGAGAATAAGACTCCATTGATTATACTCCCCTCTAGGGCCACAAAAGTCCTCCTCATTCAGTCATCAAAGGACAAATAGGTGACTACATGTGGGAGCTTTTCTAGGGACCTGATCTGCAACTCTTATATATCAAGTTAACATACACTCTATTAATTAAGCATATCCTATAAGCACATAACTGCACAGGAGGCAGAAAAATGTAATACATACTTGTTTCCAGGTAAAAAGGCAACCTGATTTGGTAATTACCTAACAACCCCTGTCACCATTTAGTTTTGGAGGTAGAGACCACAGAAGATGGAAGTGGGTGGGATGAAATTGCTGAGAGGAAGAGAGGAATCAAGAATGAAGCCTCAGACCCTGGCTGGGTGGCTCAGGTGGTTAGACCATCATCCCCATATACCAACATTCAATCTCTGGTCAGGGCACATACAAGAAACAATCAATGAATGCATAAATAACTGGAACAACAAAATTATTGTTTCTCCCCTGCCCCCTTCTTCTCACCCTAAAGTCATTTCTATGAGGGGGAAAAAAAAATACACACACACACACACACACACATATATTGCCCTGGCTGGTGTGGCTCAGTGAATTGGCACCAATCTGCAAACCCAAAGGTCACTGGTTTGATTCCCCAGTCAGAGCAAATAACCAGGTTACAAGCCAGGTCTCCAGCCAGGTCCATAGCTGGAGGCAGGTGAAAGGCAACCATACATTGATGCTTCTCTCCCTTTCTTCCTTCCTCCCTGCCCTTCTCTCTGAAAATAATGAATAAAATCTTTTAAAAAATAAAAGTAAATACATTTTTTAAATGAGTGAAGCTTTGGACTTTTCTTACTAGTAATGTTTGGTAACAGTGGTAAAAGAGGGTCTAGGAAATATGATTGATTCCTCTCCTGCCCATAGCTCCATTTGTTGTACTAAAAGAAGGGATGATGAACGGAAGGAGTTGCAAAGCAATTTGAAGACTTAATCAAAGGTACAGAGAATAGTCTAATTAAAATGAATGTATATGGGGGAGTACTGATAAATTTAGAAAGAAGGTCATAGGCTGGCTGGGGAGCTCTGCGCTGTAGGAGGTGGGATGGAGAACTGGGCATAGTAAGTTTATTAATCATTGTTTCTTCTCTTTGTCCTCCTCTCCTCCTCTTCCTCTTTCATCTCCTTGTAGTAAATTTCACACCTGAATGTCCCTAGACTCCCTGAAGTTATCCTTTGCTTTAATATCCACATAAACTCACTTCTTCCTATAAATCAGGACAGATTAAATTTTGTCAACAATAACAAACAATCCCAAAATATTAGTGACTTAAAATAATAAAGATTTCTCTTTTGTTCATGCTATATAGTATTAGACACCAGTCAGGGATTCAGGTGACCAAGCAGCTACCCTCCCAAACGTTAACCTCCATGCCAGGAGACAGAAAGTTCTGGAGCATCAGCAATCAAATGCTCATGTCTGAGATAACATGCGTAAATTTCTGCTCACATTTTATTGACCAGAAATAATCATATGATCCCACCAAACCACCGAGGACCAGTGGGTACAATGCTAACGTGCTACCAGAAGGCGGAGAACCAGAAGTGCGTGATGGACATTACTAAGGACTATCATGCCATGTACCTATTGAAAGTTCAGTGTCAGTTTCAGTTCTCTTTCTGACGTATGTTTTCCTATAAACTTGAAAGCACATTATTCTATTTATTGTTGTATACACTTTCTAAATGCTCTTTGATGTAAAAGAATTAAATGTTTCACTTTTCCGTACATTTACCATTGTTTTATATAGGCTCTATCCTGCTTACTAGTCCCATTTTTAAAAAGTTTGCAGCATTCCACTTCAAGGCTCTTAAATATTTATTGAATGAATGAGTGGGATGCCACATATTTCATTTCTTTAAAGCTATACTATGCTATGCATTAGAATTTCTCTCCAATTATATTAAGTCATGCTCAAGGAGCATGAGCTTTATTTTTTATTTTGCCTTTATTCCCACCCTAGTTCCTATGGAGACCTTAAAAACGGGTGGGGCACTCCTGTATTGTAATTTTATGGTCTTACTGGCAATGTCCCTAAATACTACGGAGTCTGTGACATACTTGTATTTTGTAATCCATTGAGTTCCTCCCTTTTCTTTCCTTCTCCTCTAGCATTTCCTTCTCTTTGCAAATTATAGTTTTTCATACTGCCTTACCATTCAAATCCAGGGTTTTGTGTTTTATTTTTGCTTTTTAAAAAATTCTTGTTTATTCTATATCAGTTGTCCCAGTTTTTCCCCCTTTTTCCTCCTCTGTCCAGCCTCCCACCCACCACCTTATCTCTGCACTGTCGTCCATGTCCATGGGTCATTCATATATTTCTCTGACTAACCCCTTCCCCTGCTTTTTACCATTCTCCCCTCCCCCTTTCCTCTGGGGGCTGTCAGTCTGTTCACTGTTTCCATGTTTCTGCAAACCCAGTCTTTAAGAAAATGTAATCTCTTAGAACTTGTTTCTCTTCCCTTCCTTTCTCGCATCTGTCCATATGCCCCGGATATTTCTCCATACGTTTTCCCTGTCTGCAGAGACTAGCATGTTAGTCGTTAGTCAGACAGAAAAGGGCAAAAGCAGTATAATCTCACTCATGTGTGGAGTATAAAACAAAGAGTAACAAAAGAACTAACAAAGCAAAACAAAACACTCTCATAACCAGGGCAGAATGGTGATTACCAGAGCGGGTAGATGGGGAAAATTGGGTGAAGGGGGTCAAATACATGGTAATTGGAAACTAGATAGAAGCTAGACTTTTCGTGGTGAAGACACAGTAGAATATACAGATATTAAATTACAATGTTGTCTATCTGAAATTTCGGTTATTAACCAATACAACCCCACTAAAAATTAAATGGTTCTTTTTAAAAAACCAAAAGACCTTATTCTCTTGCCTTCAGACAGAGTTTGAAATTCTACGTTAGAGTCTCCTTTTTTAAGAGCATTTGTGTAACAGTGATGTCAATAAACCACTATGGGAGTTTAGGAGATCTTAATCTTCTTGTTTGGTACAGTCTCCTCCCAAACCAGATGTGTACTTCTCCCCAACCATGTCTTTAGGAATCTACTAGATGCTGAGGCTTATGGGCATTGGAACATTGTGGGAAATCAATCAAAAGAAGAGATTCCTCGGCAAAAACCAACCAAACAAGAAAACAGTCTTGTTGGATTTTCAGCCAGTCACTATTACGTTCAAAAGGAGTCAATGAATATTCTGCCCAACAGATCAAGAGGTGGGGGCAGCAGCGGCAGGGGATGGGGGGTATCAATTTGAGAGAGCGGTGGCATTCAACCATGAAGGCAGAGCATTTGACTATAGTAAAGTTTTCAGGGCCCTTGAAAGGAATTTTTATCCAGTGTGTCTTCTCTCTGTTCCTCAGACACATCCTGGGTAGTGTGTACCGGGAGTTGGGTGGGGGTGCCCACTGATCTTGAGCAACTTCCAAGTTAGGTTCACAGGTGACTCTCCCTCTGCTACTCCTCTCTGCATCTTTCTCTTGATCTCTTCGGTTTCCCACCTACACCCACTGCATCTTTTCCACATAAAAATCTCATTCTCTTTTCCTCCACAGTAGAATTGAACGCCCCCTTGTGGACAAAAAAGGGGACACATGCTAAACCTGATAAGCTCAGGAGAGGCCAGCATGGCAGGCCCTACAAACTCAGGGACTAAAAGTAACCACATAGGATGGTCTGAACATAAAACTGCAGGCCCAAAAAGGGTATTCATGTCCTAGGTCTGTAGCTTCCTGGACAAAGGTCAGTCTTCACCTCAAGTTAGCCTTCCCCATTGTCTTTTTGCATCTAGGGTGACATTAAACTGTCAGAGTAATCTTTTCTAGACCACTCAAGGACCATACACGAGAGGACACACACTCTTCATTGTTACCTTGTTTCCCACCTATCATCGCTATGTTCTATAAATGTTATTAACTATCTTATACCCATCAGTGTAAAAGAAATATTTTATTTGTCTCTCTGT
This sequence comes from Noctilio leporinus, assembly GCA_004026585.1. Classification (NCBI taxonomy): domain Eukaryota; kingdom Metazoa; phylum Chordata; class Mammalia; order Chiroptera; family Noctilionidae; genus Noctilio; species Noctilio leporinus. The sequence goes on along the minus strand of PVIW01004121.1, from coordinate 36,714 downwards.
TTTACTTTTGTTTTGTTTTGTTTTTTTAATATTTCATTTATTTATTTTTAGGGAGAGAAAGGGAGGGAGAAAAAAGGGAGAGAAACATCAATATGTGGTTGCTTCTCATGCTCCCCCAGCTGAGGACCTGGCCCATTACCCAGGCATGTACCCAGACTGGGAATCGAACCAGTGACCCTTTGGTTTGCAGGCTGGTGCTCAATCCACTGAGCCACACCAGCCAGAGCTCTCTGTTTTACTTTTTATTTAATCACAGAGATTTCCCAGCTTTTGCTTTCCCTTGCCCCCTTAATCTACCACCAGTGAATTTCATGTAATCCTCTTTATGTCTCCAGCTTTGTTTCTAATATATATATAATAAACTGCAAAAACTGCCATTTTTGCAATTCAGTGAGATTGTGCTTCCTGGCAATTGTGGTCAATTTAGTTCCAATAAGCTCATGAAAATTCTCTACATATTTGGACATTTCTTAAGTCAACCCTCAACCAGAGCCCACACCATTAGGCAATGGTAGGAATGACAGGGTTTCTGAACTTGGTAAAAAGAAATGCTTTTCCTCTGAATGGGGGGAGCTGGGAAGAAGGAAAAGAAATTCTTCACCCTGGACTGGGTTCATCCATCAAAACAATCATTAAATTTTCATGTTAAAATAATACGAACATTCACACCTTGCAGTACCTGGAGTTTCATTAATATGTAAATGAAGGAAAGAAGGCTATCTGTGGTCAATTACCTGACCTAAGTAAAGATTAATTTCCAACCCTTTCCTGAGAGTAATTTTTAATAAATGAGAACCAGGGACATTAGGTGCTTTGAAGAGATACAGAAAGGACATAACCAGAGGTTGTAACCAGACAAAGAATGGGGAAGGCTGTGAGGGTTTTGTTGTTTCCCTGGGAAAGGAAAGTTATATTTACTTCCTAAACCACAAACTTAAAATACTCATGTAATTCTACTTTCCAAAGCCATATCACAGTTTGTTCCTTCCGACTATTTTAGTGGTCCTTTCTTGCTGACCATCCAAAACTTTCTAACCCTATCCGTAAACTGGGATACAATGCTCTCATCTCTCATTTGCAGTGGGCCAAAATAGGGATTCTGAACCCTCATAACTTTATGTATACCACAGTGAGCATTTCGTAAATTCAGTACCCCCAACCTACATTCCCGCAACTGCTTTTATGAGGAGAGATGAGGTCAAAGCAAGCCTTCAATGTTCAATGCAGTGATGCCTAGTGGATTCAAGTCTAGCTTCAGACCAGAACATGTCCAGAAAGTTGGGGGGGGTTTTCCCCAAAGAGGTACAATCACTGGAAGACCTAATAAAGTGTTCCATATGAGAGAAATGAACATAATGGAAGCAAATGAGAAGCAGTTTGGCAGCAAGAGTAGAGACACTGAGGAGCAAATAATGACTTTCAAGAAAGAGGAGCAAACGTTGCCAAAAATTGGCTGTCTATCAATAGGAAATGCCACTAGCACCTGGAGCACTGGGGTTATCCACAGACATGTTGCCAAAGGACCCGACACAAAAAGAGAACAAAGTTTGGGATATTTGAAGGCATGATGATTTTACTATGATAATTATTACCTACTATTTTAATCATCTTCAAAGTTAGAGGGGTTGGGGAAGGTAGGACCTTATTATCTACCCATCCACCTTTTCCCCCCAAATTTCGAGGATTTGTGGCTTGGAGAAATTAGTATTAGAATGCTGCTGGAATATCCTAAGGCTCTAAAACTGTATTACTTTTCTGGGAGCTGATGTATTTACCAGCTAACCACAACAAACCAAGGACGGCAAAAGAGGGAAAAGCAGACAGAGGGTAAAGAAATCCTGGATCACTGCAGACGGTTTAGGATTTGCCAAATTGTGCACCCTTTTTGTTTTAAATCTTCCATACAAGCTTGGCACTGTTTAGAGAAAACTAAAGTAACATTACCAGGGTCAAGTGCAAGGTTAATGCTTAATCCCAAACTCCGTGCTCCGTAACTGACTTACTACAAATAAAACATTTAGGGTTTTTCTTAAAGTTCTTACTGAAGTTTGTTGTTTTTAATCCCTGCTGAATCTGCATCAAGTTACACAAACTACCTAACAGAAAAGTGACTGTGACAGACAGATTTGATGAACACCTCGAGAAAGTGAGTTTTAAAATGTAGATGGTCACTACTTCCTTGGTGGAAGTTGCCAATGCAAATGAGTCAGAGGGTTTGCTTCAGACACTGAGTTAATTGTGAAACTCTGCAGCGGGAAATGCCATTGGAGAGTAGTTGCTGACCTCACAGTTGAAAAACCATTTAAAAGATGTGGAAACCAGATGTTTAAGTTGCATTGCAGCCTCTGCTCTGAGAATTTATCCCGAGCAGCCTCTCATAGGCTGTTACTTCTCTACGACTGAGATATGGTCATCTTAATTTACTTATTTGTCTTGCTGTGGGAAGAGGCTCATGGATGGGGATTCAAGAACGGTATTTTCCATAACTCCATATGGCTTGGTAAGAAATTTCACTCAATGAGCTTCTTGTTGGGAATGTCACTTCTTTTGAATTCATAGAGAATCAAAGGAGTAGTTTTGTCTGTTCTGCTCAAGCCTGATGTTTCCAAAGAAAATGCTTAGGAAAGACAGCTTTCAGAATGCCTGTACCATTTTTAAATAGTGTTCCTGCCTTCTAAAATTTAAAAATAGCTTTTTATAAATTGTTCAGTAGGAAATAGAGCTTAATATTTATATCTCCTATGAAAAAATATTTTTCAATTTTCATAGCAGATGTGGTGGTATAGTAGGGAATGTTTCTTTAACAAAAACACCAATACGTTATTTTGCTTTTATTTCAATACATTATTTTGCTTTTTTCCAATACAGTTGCAGGCAGATTTTATAGCGTAGCAGGTAATAGTAACAGGATCATAACAGGTAAATTAGAATATATAATGACCTCATAATCATTGCTCCACGAATTCTGACTTGCATATCTTGCTTTTTCCAAACAACTCTTGACTATCTTGACAAATCCAGCTAGTGATACGGAAAAATATTTTTTAAAGCTTGTATTTCTGAATGCATTCTTACCACTTTAATTCCTTTTGTTGGAACTATGGTTGTACTTTTTCCCCCCTTTTGTTAGGCAAGAAAGTTTCTTTTGTTGTTCTGTTTTGTTAAATGTGAGTAATGACCTGTGCTTAACTGTGAATATAAACAATAGACAAAAAGATGCCAAATACTGAAAACCCAAAAAACCCTTTATGGTATTCTAAACAATGCCTTAATTTTCATGATACAAATTAATATGCTTTATGCTCATTGTTGTATTTGATAGTGAAAACATTGTAAATTCTTAAGAAGAAAATTGAGGGATTCTTGTATAAAATAACGAAATAAAGAGTAAGCAAAATTAACCTAAATCCTGTTTTTATGCTTGCTAAGCAGCCCACAGTTGTAGAATATTTCAGCACTGTTTCTCCCTAGCAATAATAACTGCAGTCATGCAGATTTCATTAAAAGCTTGATTTGCAATGCATGATCTTGCTGCCTCTTTGCAGCTTGAGCCAGTGAAGTAGTTTCTTGCTGAACACTGAGAGCCATTTGGCCAAGATGGGGTCTGGGATTTACTAGAGGAATGAACAAGTCTCTGTTTATTGTCGCTGCACACAACCAAACTTGGGAAATATACACATATTTTTTAGATATGAGAAAGATTGTCATGAAGCTAGTAAGAATTAAACCCATATGGATGAACTTTGAAATGCTGTAAAACTCTCTGATGATCAAGTTATTTAGAGCTGTTGTTGTTGACTTTCTTAAAAAGTGATTTTGTATTTTACAAAAATATAAACCTGGATGATAGAAGTTCAGTCCTAGAGGAAGAGAGGAGCAAACCCGAATGTTTGTTAATAATATGCTACAAATTTGAGGCTTGGCATAATTGCACATTACTTCAATCTGGGACAAATTATTGACCACTCAACCTAACACAAATTGTTTACAGTTGGTTGGGTCAATATGCTATGAGAAATTATTTAAGGAGGAAAGAGAGTTGGATTAGAAGGCAAAAATCAGCTAGCAACTATCAAGAACAAGGCACTTTAATTCCTGGTCTCAGTTCCATTCTGGTAAAATGAGAAGGCTGAAATAAAGGACCCCTAAGGTTGATTTTTAACTCTGCTATCATAAGTCGTACCATTGTAAATTGGGGCCATCTATAATTGCATTGCCCATTATTAGTCTCCAAGTTACTTGGGAACAGAAATTGATCCGTGGCACTTAGCAAAGTACCTCATGGTATATGATCAGTAACAACCAGATTGGAAACTAGTGAAAGTTTAGTTAATGAGGCCTTACCATATAAAGGGGAAAATAGCCTTGTGTTCTCTGACTTCTAAGTATCAGATTGATTAAGGTCTTCATTAGTAGGTCTTTACCATATAATATATGAGTCCAGAAAAACAGGGAAAATTCCAAACCGAACCATGGGAATGTGAACTTGAGCCTCTGGAGGAAAGCAAGGAACACTATTTCTAACAGAGCTGCTTCACGTCACTGCGTGCCAAGATATATGTGTTCTTTTTGAAAATAGTCTTGAATGGTGGCTGATTGCACAGGTCAGACTACAAGGACTGAACCATTATGACAGTCTATGTAGAACTATTTGAGCTATCCTATGATTATTGTCCTGGGAATCTTTTCACATGGTTTCCATAGCAAAATGCACTCCATTCTCAAAACACTCAATTTAAATAGTGATCTGCAGGGAGACAACTCATGTATGATTTAACACAGCTTAAAGTATGTTGGGAACAAATGCAAACTAAAAAAAAAAAAAAAAAAAAAACATAAAGAACTCAGGAACCAGTAGATAGGTGTGCCCAGGTTTTTCTCTGCTGTGTTTGAATCTGGTTTTTGCTTTTTGTTTTTTGTTTTGTTTTGTTTTACTTTTTATTTATTGATTTGAGATAGGAGAGAAAAAAGAGAAATAAACAAAGAGATAAACTTTGATTTGTTGTTCTACTTATTGATGCATTCATTCCATCATTCTTGTATGTACCCTCCCTGGGGATCAAACCTACAACCTTGGCATAGGGGGATGAACACGACAACCAACTGAGCTACCCAGCCAGGGCAATTTTATTTCCTTCAATGCAGCATTTATTTGCTTTGGATACCTTTAAACATTCCCTCAGTTTTTGATTTGTTTACCAAATCCTTAATTATATTGTATTAGTCATTTCCCTCAAATGGATATTTTGGCTTATTTTTCTCCATCATTGTGAGACTACATAATGGATCAATTTTCATGGTTTCTTTTGCCTTCACCTTTTTCTTTTTCTCCTATTTGTTCCCTTTTCAAGTTTTTATGTGACTTCAAACCCCTCCCCTATCCCGAAGGTAAAAACTTTATCACCTTTAGTAATGTAGAAATACAATGTACTAAAGCTTTCAGGCTGTCAGCTCAGAAACATAATTTAGCCTTAAATTTCTGTCTATGTCTCCAGATTCCCCTAAAATTTCCCCTCCTTCATATTTTCCCCCAAAGCTTTCTAATAATGGAAATGTAGCTACCCAAGGCAGCTGACCCAAGAAACCCTTTGGCAGGAACAATAGCTGATGTAATCTCCCAGCAGAGTCCACAAAATTTCCCCTGTTCCACAAGAATGAATAGTAGTGCATTTACGACATTTTATGAATTCACAGAACAAGCGGCGGGCGTGTACCACAGAGAAGCTCGGTCTGGCAAATACAAACTCACCTACGCAGAAGCAAAGGCTGTGTGTGAATATGAAGGGGGCCGTCTGGCCACTTACAAGCAGCTGGAGGCAGCCAGGAAAATTGGTAACTGATTTGACAATGACTTTCTTTCTCTGTCACCCTTGAGAAAAAATATTCCGCCTTTCCTATGACTCCTCAGTTAGACTTCTGGATTCCCCCCGGCTCACACATCTTTGCCCTCTGGCTTTTCCCGTCTTTTCTGCCTATAACTGGTGAGGGGAAAGTTACTAGTACTAGCAATGCATTTGGGGCCACAACCAATTGTGAGATAATAAATACATACCAAAAGAAAATAAAGACATTAACTTGATATCATTTAACTTCTTCATAAAGTAAAACCATTGCTAATTCATTTTAAATATTGTTCTATCTCTTCTTGACTTTGGAGTTAGATGATGTGACTATGTTGAGTCTTACAGGAAATTTACTTGGTAGAAAAAAACATTGAATTTAGTGGCTTTTTCCAAATTTTTTCTTTTTTCCTTTTTTTAACATTAAGTGGGAGAGTGCATTTGTATTTCAGGATCAAAAGCTATGGGGGAAATGAGGATAAGCGAGCTATAAGAGGGCAGGAGAAGATAACTGGGAAGATGATGGCAGGAGACCTGGTGAAAACCCACTAATTAACTAGTGCTTTTCGTTTCTTTATTTTTAAAAAATGGCCCACTACTGTCTCTCCTGGGTTTTCAGGAGTCTCCAAAAGGCCACCCACACTTGGAACTCTTCTTTGAAGAAACCCCTTTGCTGATAGGAAAATAGCTGGCAAAGCTTATTCTATTATTATACATTACCCAAGGCAAAAATACAAGTATTCTCTAAAATGCTCCAAAGTCTCCCCAGATAACTGTTCATTCTATTCTCACAGGACTGACTGTCACAGTAACTGGAATGACAGATACAAAAAGGCCGGAGACATTTCTAGCTGCTCTGGACATTGAGTAAAAATTGTTCTTGGATGGCATTGGCAAATATTTAAACAGCCCCCAAAGCTGAGCAAAAAAAAAAAAAAAATCAGGGCTGAGCTGAGGTTTTGTTTGAAATTTATGATTGTTTTTGTACCTCTTCAAATTTTTAAAAATATTAGCAATATCTTAGTTGACCCTGAAATAGAAATTAATTAAACTATCATCTGAAATTTTTTTCCGTGATTGATAGTAATTTCAAAAATTATCTCATTGCAGTAGATAGGTCACTGATGAAAAGAAGCCAGCTCTGAACTTGGACTGTTTTCATATTCATGGTTTTATGATATTCCTAGTTCATCTGCATCTTATTTCTTCAGAGGTCATTTTCTAGTAAAAGTCAGATGTTATATTTCATATGTGTTCCAATATTACTTTATTTTATTTTGTTTAAAGAAAATGCTTTTCCCCCCTTTACTTGAAACTGTCACTGTTGGAAAAGGCCATCTTTGTAAAGATGACCTTCTCTCAGCTGAGTTTACCAATTAAGGGTAAAAACCCTTTCATTCTCTTGCAGGATTTCATGTCTGTGCTGCTGGATGGATGGCCAAGGGCAGAGTTGGATACCCTATTGTGAAGCCAGGGTCCAACTGTGGATTTGGAAAAATTGGTATTATTGATTACGGAGTCCGCCTCAATAGGAGTGAAAGATGGGATGCTTATTGCTACAACCCACATGGTTTGTTAAAAATAATAATTTTATATTTTACAAAAACAGTGACATGTTATGAAGAGGTTGTTAAAAGAAGATAGCTTCTTTTTGCCAGAGATAAATCAACTTAGCGATAATTATTAGTAACTACCATACACAGAGTGATTATGCTGTGTCAGATGATTTATGTTCCTTAATCTACACTGCCACTCAATATTCATCACCTGATAAGGAACTATTTTTATCCTCACTTAAATTTTTAAAAAATATGTTCATTGATTTGAGAGAGAAACTGACGTGTGAGAGAAACATCAATCAGATGCCTCCATACCTGCCCCCATTGGGGATCGAACCTGCAAACTAGGTATGAGCCCTGACAGGAAATCGGACCTTCAGCCTTTTTGTGGACAGGATAAGGCTCTAATCAATTGAGCCTCGCTGACAAGGGCTATACCCAGTTTAGAAATCAGGAAACTGAGAATTTAAGAGCTTAAGTAATTGCCTTGGCTGAGTTGCTCAGCTGGTTGGAGCTTGGTCCCATATACCGAAAGGTTGCAGGATCAGTCCTGGTTGGGGTGTGTTTAAAAGGCAACTGATAGAAGTTTCTTTCTCCTATCAGTGTTTCTCTCTTTCTTTCTCTCTTTCTCTATCCTGATTCCTCTCCCTCTAAAATCAATAAAAACATAACCTCAGGTGGGGATTAAAAATTGTGTAACTAGCCCTGGCTGGTATGACTCAGTCGGTTGAAGGCCCACCTGCAAACTGGGCCTGAATTTTGGGCCAATGTTCACAGTTGGGAGTGTGCAAGAGGCAGCTGATAGATTTTTCTTTTCCTCGTACATTGATGTTTCTCTCCCTTTTTCTCCCTCTCTTCTCTTCTCTCTAAATACATACATGCAAAGTAAGTAAGTAAAATCTTATCAATCAATCAATAAATAGCTTGAGTAACTTACCCAAACTTAGGCTAGGTCCTCAGAAACCTAGTCAACTTTGTGAATCTGTCATTTGCAAAATGAAAAAATGAGTCAATAACTATATGTAACATAAAATATACAGCTGAATATATAGTATAGCTAAATAATCAAAATAGTTAAATATTTGAATTTTTATCCCAATCTAATAATATATACAAGAAAAGGATTTTTATGGGGCTAAGCGAGTCCCTCCAAAAACTGGCACTGTACATACTTGTGTACGCATGTAAACTAGGTATTGTATGAATTTTAACAATATAATAACAATAGCTTACATTTTACAAAAAATACCTTAAGTTATCTTCCATATTTTATCCTCAGAATAATCCTATGTGGGAAGTACTAGGAGAGGCATGATTATGTTTTACCAATGAAGAAGCCGACACAGATGGTCACAGAGTACTCAGACTAGATTCCCTGGCCTTCTGTCACCCTCCATCCTTCTTAAGATCCTCTTCTACCTTGGGGATGAGCTTTCTTAACTGCTATGGCAGTAAGAATTCTGACATGATTTTTTAAATAGTTACTTTAAAGGAGAATATTCTTGGAAAAATTCTCTAATTGATAAAATGAAAAATATCGAATGCTACCAGAATCAGCACCATCATCACTCAGATTATTTTTGAGTTTCCAAGGTTTCATTTTATTTTTCCAAGATACTAGACACTTAACTTGATATGGCATTAAAAATAATCAGGGCCCCTCCACAGCTTTCCCTCTTGGTCATATTACAAGTCATTGGTTCTGGCAGAGATTGTTCTTATAACAGGTTATGTAACACAATATAAGTCTATAAAATTAAAAATGAGTTCTGGCCAGGTAGTTTGGTTGGTTAGAGCACTGACCTGATATGCCAGCATTGTGGGTTCCATCCCCACCCAGGGCATATACAACAATCAGCCAATCAATGCATTAATAAGTGGAACAACAAATTGATGTCTGTCTTTCTCTCTCTCTCTCCCTCTCAAATCAATAAATATTAAAAAATTTTTGTTTTTATTTTTATTTTTAATACATATTTTATTGTTCTATTACAGTTTTTCCAATTTCCCCCCTTGACTCTCTTCCAACTGTCTCTGCCAGACAGTTCCCATCCTGTTGTCTGTGTCCATGGGTCATTCATACATATTCCTTGATTAGTCCCTTCCCCTTCTTTCTACCCTTAGTCCCATCCCTCTTCCCCTCTGGTTGCTGTCAGTTGTTACTTGTTTCCATGTCTCTGGTTTTATTTTGCTCATTTTGTTTGTTCATGAGTAGGTTCCTCTTATAGGTGAGATCATAGGGTATTTGTCTTTTGTTGCCTGGCTTATTTCACTTAGCGTAATACTCTCCAGCTCCATCCATGTAAAAAATATTTTTAAAAGGAAAATGACTTGAAAAAAACAAACATAAATATCTTGACCAAATCCTCAAATAAGATTAGGTGTTAGCTTAAAACCTGTAAAAATGGTATAGAAAGATTAGAAATTATTCCTTTTAACTGGATTAGAGTGGCCTTCAAGGCCTCTTGTAATCCTGAAATTCTATGATTTTTCAAACAGAATTTACTAGATTCCTTATTCTAAATATTCAAGTCCCTGAAGACACAATGATGACATCACAGGACAAAAAAATCCCTGCCATCTTGACAGGGTTGTTCATAGCATGAATATAAGTGTCTATCAAAACATGGATGTGTACACGTAAAAGTTGTGCATTTTATGCTTAAAAGATAAAAAGAATACAACAACAATAAAATTAAATTTAAAAAAAGATAAAAAACAAAAAATGTAAAAGGATCACAATTAAATTATTTCTATTGTTATTTTTTTTTAATTCATGGATGTCTATTTTAGAGAACTGAGCAACTATTGATGAAAATATATTTACTCTTTAACTACAAGAATATATTATATACTATAAACAATGTATTTAAGCCATTTTTTTACTATTTCATAATAAGTAATAAATAGATGAATACTAAATAGATTTTAAAGTAGGGATAATATTTTTCTAATGCTTTCTTATCATTTTTATTTCTCCCATTTCAGCAAAAGAATGTGGCGGTGTTTTTACAGATCCAAAGAGAATTTTTAAATCTCCAGGCTTCCCAAATGAGTACGATGATAACCAGATCTGCTATTGGCACATTAGACTCAAGTATGGTCAGCGTATTCACCTGAGTTTCATTGACTTTGACCTCGAAGATGACACAGCTTGCTTGGCTGACTATGTTGAAATATATGACAGTTATGATGATATCCATGGCTTTGTGGGAAGGTAAGTGCTGTTTCCCCATGCAGGAAGTTAAAGGAACATTCAGTATGGTATTTAATGTTTCTTTAATTTTTTCCCAACTATCCCTATAATATTGATTTTCCAGTGTTTCTACACTCCTACAACACCACATCCTTTTTAAACGAAGAATTTTCTTAGCGTGTTAAGCCATAGTCAGCTGGTACTTATTTTTTAAATAGTAATAGCTGTCTTTTGATTATTGTTATGCTATAACAATTAATTTAATAGTCTATTTATAAAAGCTTCAGGATTTGACTAACAAAAGAAGGAAGAAAGATGTGAGATGGGAAAGTTGTGGAGGTTTTAAGTGTTCTGATTTCTGTCAATCTCTAAAAATATTTATAAATCCAATAATTGGTGCTTTTCTTCTGTGTGCAAAGCATTATGCTAAGTATTATGGGTATATATATACATATATATATATTCAATAAGAAAGCACAGTCCCCTTTTTCCACATAATGCAGCTAAACCTACAATAGGTAACCTCTTAAAAATAGCCTTAAAAAAGAGCAAGTGCTCCTTTCCTCAACATTTTCTCCCTTGGTTTTCAACATGTGTGCTGGGACACAATATTTTGTGTTTTCACCCTAAAACTTTAATATGGTTTAAGTTTTGAAAGCCTTACAAAATATTGCAATTTAAAGAGTATGCAGGCCTAGCTTGTGTGGCTCAGTGGATTGAGCCCTGGTCTGTGAATCAAAGGGTTGCCAGTTCAATTCTCAGCCAGGACATATACCTGGGTTGCAGGCCAGGTCCCCAGTTGGGGACACACAAGAGGCAACCATACATCGATGTTTTGCTCTCTCCCTTCCCCTTTCTCTAAACATAAATAAATAAAAATCTTGAAAAATAATTAAGAGTGTGCAATTAATGTTTTATATATTTAGGTCACCATTTAATAATGTGTATTTTAGACTATCCATTATCAGTAGTCTATCAGTTATCAATTCTCCATTATCTGTAGCAGTAATTTAATAAATGAATATGATATTGGGGACAATTAAAAGTGACAGACTCAATAGTTTTTATGTTGACTTAGAAATGTGTAATTAAATACAAAGGAAAACAAAGGCATTTCTTGCATAAATGAACAGCAGTTTTTGGAGAGAAAGTGTTTTCTGCTTGGTTTTGTGTTCTTCTTTAGCTGAGACTACTGCTATATAAAAAAGTACAAATAGTTTTAAAATAGTTTGAAAAAGACACAAAATTGGTTGAAGGTATTGAGAACAAAATATTTTTTGAAAGAATGTACCTCCCACATTGGGAATTATGATGATGTTTTTATTCTAAACCTAGTTTCACAAATTAATTATAGCCCTAGATATTAAAAAACAAAATTTACCATTTTTAAAGTATTTCAACAGGTTATACATTTATATTGTGTAATTTTTAATAGACTTTCCACCCCTCTGAAATAAATTACCCTTTTAAAAACTGAAAAGCTTAACTTTTATATAATATGCAAGGAAATTCCTTTCAAGACATGATATTCTTATAAAAAAATCAAACCTTCTAATAAGCGCCAATGTAATTTTTCCATGTTTAAATGTGTATACTTTAGAATTCCAAAATATAATATCACTGACCATACACTCATTGTCCTTCAACTATGAAGAAACTTCATGAGATGAATCAGAAACAAATTTTTAAATTGTTCCACAAAGATTAAAATTGCTACACAAATAGTTTTGTAGGTAAAGAGAGTAGAAAGGCCACATATCTTTTCTTAAGAATTTCTTCAATTCTTTGAGAGGATTACTTCAAATGTTTTACCCTTTTCCCCTTTACATATTCAAATTTTAAAAAGTAAAATGCCACCAAATATTGGTAAAATGAGTCATTACTTAGGGGAAATAAAGCACTTTAGTTATCAGTAAGAGCTGCTTGCAACAGCTATATAATATTCATTCATGTGACTTCACTTTTTTAAAAAATTCCTTTTCAGATACTGTGGAAATGAGCTTCCAGAAGACATCATTAGTACAGGTAATGGCTCTACATTAAGGAGCAAAAACTATGTTTTCTTAGTGTCATTGAAAGTGAAGGATCCAGTAGTCATTACTATTTACTTCTTAAAGTTGAGAGAACTATGGACAGATGTTGCTTGCTGGCTTGTAAAATTCAAAGTATTTATTTATACTTAGAGTCTACGCCAACTCCTTGCACTGAAAATGTGTAGACTCTTGTTATTTGCAGGAAATGCAGTCTGAGACAGTCTTGGATCTGCAAATCCTTGACTACCTCTGTGCCTTATGTTTTCCTTACGATACAATAAAAGGCCAGAATTTTTCACTGATAAAAAGTTGATAATTTATAAAGTAGTTAAAAATATCTTCTGTTGCCCTGGCTAGGTGATTCAGTTGGTTGGAGTATACACCAAAAGATTGCCAGGTTTGATCTCTGGTCAGGGCATGTACCTAAGGTTGTGAATTCCATCCCCAGGCAAACAATTGATGTTTCTCACATCATGTGTTTCTTTTTCTCTTTCTCTCTCTAATATCAATAAACATGCCTCAAGTGAGGATTACCTTATGTCACTGAAAAAAATTTATATCATATTTATTGCATTATTTTCATCTTACTATAGCACTTCCCAGAGTGAGAGTTGTAAAGAAGATACTACTATGGAAAGTTTTTAATTGTTACATGGGAAAAGGGCTCTAATGTCAAGTAAATTTGGGTAACATTGGGTTAAATAATGTTAAACCATTTCTTTATTGGAAGATAGCAGAGACCTTTTAATATGTTTATTTTGCATAGTGAATCTCAAAAGGCTAGCTATAGTAGGCAATTCCTTCCAAATTGTTTTCCTCCTACAAATTATTTTGTGTGTGCTTTTGTTCCATGAAATGCAACCTCTAGAAATGTCCTTGTAGTAGCATACACTTATCTTATTAAGCAATACCACCCTATTAACCTCAACTGTTATTTTCTGGCTAAGAACCCTTAATTTACTTAGATGTCATTTTTTGTTTTTTTTTTATTTTCATCACCAGCATTAGTATTTGGCATTTTACATGCTCTATTTTTCCTCTAAGTCATAAAATTATCACAATGCTTATGCAACTAAAACCAGCATTTCTTTAGCTCATATACTATCAGCTAAATGACTCCGATGCTCTAGCCCTGCACACAATTCTCATTTATTCGTCATTATTACAAGAGATAGAAATACTTGTTCAATTCTTGAATGAATGATGCTTAAAACATATTCATTACTTTGTTAAATTCTCCCTAGAAACAAAAAACTTTTAATTTTTTTTAATTTCTTGAGGACATGTTTTATTAACCAAAAGTTAAAAGAAGATATCCTAGGAGCAGAGGAGGTAGATGGGGAATGAGAATCTTATTTTTAAAAGAGGGAAGGAGAGTCAAAGGGAAGCTCTGAAACCATGTTTTTGTTTCGTTTTATTTTTGTTAGTTAAATCTTTGTCAGTAATGTCTTTGTTCTTTTGCATCCTCTTCCTCCCCAGGAAATGTCATGACCTTAAAGTTTCTAAGTGATGCTTCAGTGACTGCAGGAGGTTTCCAAATCAAATATGTTGCAGTGGATCCTCCATCGAAATCCAGTCAAGGAAAAAATACAACTACTACTTCTACTGGGAATAAAAACTTTTTAGCTGGAAGATTTAGCCATTTATAAAAAAGAAAAAAAGACATTTAGTATTTATGTTTGTATCTTTTGGAACCCTTTGAATGTCACTTTTATATTATTATTATTGTAATTAACTTTTATTTATTACTTTTCTAAGTGATGTAAATGTAATACCTAATAATTTTGAGAAAATGGAAAACATAACAGTGTACACATGATTTGTTGAAAAAATACAAGGTCCTGGCTGGTGGCTCAGTGGATAAGGCATCGGCCTGTGAACCCAAAGGTCACTGCTTCAATTCCCAGCCAGGGCACGTAAACAGGTTGCAAGCCAGGTCTCCAGCCAGGTCTGTAGTTGGAGGCAGGTGAAAGACAACCATACATTGATGTCTCTCTCCCTCTGTGCCTATCTCCCTTCCCCTCTCTCTAAAATTAATAAATAAAATCTTAAAAAAGAAATAAAGAAATAAAGAAAATACAGACAACTTAAAATGGGAAAATAAAATCTCTCATAATCCCACTACATGGAAATATAGGTATTAACATATATTTTTCTTTTAGTCATTTTTTTTATTTGTGGTATCTGTATATATGTATTTGTACTTGAAATTTTGGAATTCTCCATATTTTTATATCTTGTTTTTTTATTAACTCTGAACTATATGGCTTAAGCATTTCTCGATATCACTGAGTATCATACAAAAGCATGGTTTTGAGAAGCTATATAATGTTCCATGGTATGATTGTTCCTTACTTTATTTTAGCCTGTCTCTATTGTGTTATTTTTAGGTTGTTTTCATAAATATTGCTTCAATAAACATCTTTGAATAAATGTATTTGTCAGCTCTCATTATTTGGGATAGGGTTCTAGAAGTGGAATTTTACTGGGTCACAGATAAATTAAAATAGAAAATTTTTTATTGTTGTTGTATTACATTTATCCTATTTTCCCCATTGCTCTCCCCTGCCCCACTCTCCCTCCCACAACTAATCCCCATGTTGTCCATGTCCATGGACATCCATTCTAGTTCCTTAGAATTTTCTTTTTTGATACGCAAAAAGAACGTAACATTGTGGTTTGAATTTGCAGTGTGATTAATGGTTGGCTTATATATTACTTGTCCAGTTTCATTTCTTTCGTGAATCATTATTCTTTGTTACCCATTTTATAAACCTGTGTCATCTTTTCCCTTACTGATTTATAAGAAATCATTATAGATTAGGGATATAATTTCATGTCTGTCGTACATGTTGTAATTTAATTTTGTTTAAATTTTGATTATCTTACAATATTTTTTTTCTTTCTTTTTTTAAAAATTTTATTGTTGTTGTATTACATCCATCCCCTTTTTGCTCCCCTCTGTCCCTCTCCCCACCCACCCATTCCCCGCAAAGTCAATCCCACCTGTTGTCCATGTCCATGGTTCCTTTATACTAGGTTCTTGTCTAAGCTGCTCCCCTTTCTTGCCTCTACCTCCCCACTCCCCCCTATCTTACAATATTTTTAATGTACTAAGATTAAATTTTATTTGCTGTCATACTTATTGCTGCAGCCCCTTGTCTTTGTATTTATGATGAATATTCCCATTACAAATTGTCAGGTGAACTCAAAATGAGTCAAGAGGCTTTGCTAGAAAACAAATGACAAAGACTTATTCAAGGACCTTAAAGTCTGCAAACTGGAAACACACCTAAGCAAAACCTAGATGTGTTCTGAAGGAGAAAGAAAAGCTGAGGGTTGGTCTTATAGCAAAAAATACATTATCAAGAAGAATCAGCCCTGCCTTCTTAGTGTCAGAATTTGTCCAAGAGGGGAATGAAACAAAAGTGGGCCACTTAGTAAACCTGACAAAGTCAGGAGAGGTCTGCATGGCGGGCCCTACAAACTCAGAATCCAAAAGCAACCACAAAAGATGGTTTGAACATAAAAATTCTTAGCTGAGAGCAAGTCATGTCCCTTGCTGGTGTGGCTCAGTTGGTTAGAGCCTCATTCCATACACCAAAAGGTTGAGAGTCTGATTCTCATTAGGACACATGCCAAGGTTGTGGGTTCACTCCATGGCCAGGCACATGTGGGAGGCAACCAATGAGATGTTTCACTATCTCTAAAATCCATAAACATATACTTTTTAATTTAAAAAGAGGGGGGGAGGGTCATGGCACATAGTCATATCCTAGGCCTGTAGTTTCCTTGACAAAGGTCAATCTTTACCTCAAGTAAGCTCGTCCATTGTCTTTTTGCATCTAAGATAACACACCCTTGGAAGGTCAGAGTGAGCCCCTCTTTCCAGACCCCTCA
Organism: Noctilio leporinus; assembly: GCA_004026585.1. Lineage (NCBI taxonomy): Eukaryota > Metazoa > Chordata > Mammalia > Chiroptera > Noctilionidae > Noctilio > Noctilio leporinus. The sequence continues at coordinate 20,186 of PVIW01004121.1, read as the reverse complement.
GGGTGCACCCACTGTGCCAGAGGGAACCACAGAATCCTTCACTGTTATCTTGTTCCCTGCATACCATCTCTATGTGCTGTAAATGTTAACTGTTAACTATTTTAAACCCACCAATGTAAAAGAAGTATGTGTCTCTTGATTTTACTCTTTATCTAATCCCAGAAATTTCCCCATTTCGCTTTCTTTTGCCTCTTAATCTATCACCAATGGATTTCATGTAATGCTTCTTCTGGCTCTTCCTTTGATTCTAATATACAAAATAAATTGGTTGGTTCCTGATTGGGGTGCATATAAGAGACAACCAATTGATGTTTCTCTCCCACATCAATGTTTCCCTCTCTCCCTTCCTTCTCCTTTCTCTAAAAATAAAACAAAATACTGTATAATGTACAAATAAGGTGCAAAACTGCCATTCTCTAGAGCATTTTCTCAGTCAGTTAAGATTTTGCTTCCTGGCAATCATTAGATTAGCACAAATAAACTCATAAAAATTTTCTACAGGTCAGGTTTCTAACATTGACAATAGTAATCTTCAGATGTCCAGTGGTCCAGAAATGAAACGGTTTTTTCTTGAGGCCATTCAGATGGTTATCTGAGGGTCTGATGTATGTCCAGGCATCCAGGTACTGACTCATGACTGGAAAGTGCAGAAGTTTAAGTTCTCAGACTAGTTAAGGCAAGAATAGAATTGTGCCCTCATGCCTCAGCCTACTTTATTTTAATAATTTAGCATCTTGACCAAAGTGACTTCATTTTATAGCTTCACACTATCCCTCAAAGTTTAGGTAGTTATTCCTTTATATTTTCTTCCTGTTGTTTTATTACTTTGCTTTTTTAGAATGAAAAAGTTCTAGCTGCCACTCTGTAATTTACTCAATTAAATTTAACAAAAATTTATTCCAGGAACTGTTCTGGACACTTGAAAAACACCCAACAACCAAATGAACAAAAACCCTAGGCTGAGGGAGCTTATTATGTTCTGGTGGAGGGGAGAGATACAATAGTTAATAAGCATGTTAAATTAGTAAATTACATATTAGAAATAGAGTATTGCTTATTAAATTACTAATGGAATAAGTATAGATTTTTATTAAAAGACTAAAAACTAAACCCTGGGCCAATTTCCTTGAGTCTGTATAGTAGTCAGGGAGTAGATGGCACACTCGAAAGAGAGAAACTTCAGACTAGTACAGAGATATATGTTGACTTATGGAAAGCTCCCAAGGGATGGTGAATCACTCACTTGGTCTTCACCACAGATGGAGGTCTCCCTGAGGAGGAAAGTCAGGGACCATTGTAATTATCTGAACCTAGAGAAGGACCTTTGGTTCCAGGATAGGGTTGTAAAAAAAATTTGGAACAAGCTTCTGCCAACCCAAAAGTTTTGGAGGGATTGTGGTTGAATTGCCCAACTTCTCCTTTTCATATCCTGATGGTGACTCCCCTTGTCTGAGTCCAAGCAGAAGTCAGAGCACAAGGAACTTGGCTGATGCTCTCCACAGAGACCAGCTCCAGGGACTAGAGCAAGGAAGGGAAGGCAGGATATAAATCTTGAGGAGCAAAAGGAGGACACCTTGTACAGTAGGTGATAGAAGACAAGATCTAATAGATAGGTAGAGGGACTGGTTTTAGATAAGAGCATGGACAGTCCCTTTATAGAAGGGGTTCTTAATTAATTAGTTAATTAATTTTTTGTGTCATGAACTCTCTAATAATGAAATCTATGGACAATCCCCAGCATAATGTTTTTAAATGCATAACATACACTGGAGTACAAAGAAAACTAATTGTATCGAAATACAGTTATCAAATTATTTTATAAATTAAATCTGTAAGATCCTAATGCACATGCTTCTTTATTAATGCTATAAATAATAAGATCTAGCAGTGGGCCTAATAACTACTATAATTTCAGATTAGGGATAGGTGCATACAATATTGTGAGATTATCTACAAAAACTGTTTCACAATATAAATATATGTGTTTATGATGTCTACTGGGGACAAAAGCATAGACATTGTCAATACTATTGTGGTTCACTGTGGTTTGCTACCTACATCATAGTTGAAGGAAAAGCCCAATTTAAGAGCTAATGGAAATAAAAATGCATTTTTGCAGGCAAGATCACGAAAGCCTGAATTCAGTCCAAAGAGCAGTTATGTGGAAAGCAGAGTATGAGCACACAGGAGCTGACCTGTGGAGAGATACATGGAAATCTGCAGAGCCCACGGTAGATAGCTGTTTTTCTAAACTTGCAGAAATGCATGCTGTGCATTTCTCAGTGAAGAGCCAACCCATGAACCAAGAGGGAGGATGCAAAGTTGATGTAGAAGTTTTAACAAGATAGGAGAAGGCAAGAAATAGTTTTCTAGGAAAGTGGGAAAATCAACAGACAAGGAAAATAACATGTCATTATCAAGCAGCATTAAGGTCCCATTTGAAATGTGTAAGAGATGGGTCAGCAAGATTGTTTTCCTCCAGCCATTTTCAGCTACAGAACAAAGATGGGCTAGAAAGAGAGCTAGGGTCACCAAAGTTTTGGTTCTGCCAAGTGAGTGTGACAAGAGAGGCCAAGGGAATAGAGGATGTACACAAGAAGAGGATGTAATCATAACCCATGGAATTTAGTTTGCTAAAGAGGGAAAAGAGGATGTTATAGAGTGGGAGAAAGTCAAAATCCCTCACTCTTTGCAGTTTGGGGTGGGACACTGAAGTAAGCCATTTTTCCTGAGAGAGGTACTTTGCATATCTATGGCTGGTGACTGGAGTCTTGGCTAAGAAAACACTAGATAAACCTCTTCCCCAAGAAGATGGGAGTGGTTTTCAGCATACAATGGTGGTGAAAGAATTTATAGGACTGCATGAGATTTCACAGGAGGCCACAATTGGTCACCCTACCACTGCTGTCAAAAGCTGCCATCATGGTTCAAAATAGGATGGCGGTCATCAATCTCTCTCATTCCCAGATGGACATGCAGACAGACCCTTGGCCTCTCTTGCTCTCCTAGAGGACCCTCAGACAGACTTGCAGCCTAAGAAACAGGAAAGAACTCATCTGATTTGGGAGAGGGGAAGTGAAAGAGGGGAAAGGGAGACATGCAGCTTTCACAGAGATGGGGAATTACTTGTGGTATAAGAGTTGGGGAGTGTGCGCAAGATCCTCCCCTAATTGGGTACAGCAGCTGCTGGGAACTTTGAATTTATGTCTAGAATGCTAAGTTGTTAACTATTGCGTTTCTGAAAGATGATATCTTTTGCTTGTCTGTTTTAAAGCGAGCCTAATCAGGCAGGACTGTATGTTTCGGGTGTTTTTAAAAGGAGTGGGATTTAACAGCATAATTGCACCTCTAATATAAATCTGTATTCCCCTCCAATAAACAAAATACCTTTCCTTTTCACCAGACTCAGTTATTAAGGGTTCTTTCTGGCAGCAGGCAAAACAGGCCTATTAAAACTGGGGACCCTCCCAAAAATGGTCCTGTTACAAGGATATTAAGAAAATGAGGGACAGTGAAGAAAGTGATAGACTTGATGAAGTGAAGGTCCCACAAGGGCTCAGAGGATTGTAGAATCAGAGATAGGAAGTAGCAAGCAAAGAATCAGATTTTAAACAACCTTTTATGGTAGGCAGACTAGTGTCCCTCTAACCCATCCCAACATGTCTACCCCCAAAATCCCCCAAAATTTATGAATATGCTACCTTATGTGACAAAAAGGATTTTGCACATGTAAGTAAAGAACCTTAAAATGAGATATTATCCTGGAGTATCCCAAGGGACCCAATGTGATCACAAAGGTCCTTAAAAGTGAATGAGGTAGAAAAAAAAAGAGTTAAAGAAAGAGATGTGGCGAAAGAAAGGATCAAAGAGATGCAACTTTGATGATGGCTTTGAAGATTGAGGAAAGGGGCCTGAGCCAAGATAACTGGGTGGCCTCTGGAAGCTGGGAAAGGCAAGGGAAGAGACTCTCCCCTAAAGCTCCTGGAACGAATGCATCCCTGCTGACACCTTGATTCTAGCCCAATGAGACCCAAGTCAGACTTCTGAACTACAGAACTCTAAGGTAATACATTCACATTAAGACACTAACTGTATTATACTTTTTCATAGCAGTGGTAAAAATGAATAGATCTTTTAATCAGTTTGATGCAGGCATATTTGAAAATTCAAGTATAATACCACGTAAACAAGAAGCAGTACATGGTAGATAGCTGTTTTTCTAAACTTGCAGAAAATAACTTAGGTGAATAATATTTAAGGCTAGTATAACATTTCTGTTTATATATTCGCCTGCCTACATCTAATACTTTTTGACTTTCTTACACATCAGTTTTTTTTCACTCTTCCCGACTCTTTCCTCACCTCCCTAGGCTTTTTGGTCTTTATCAGAATTCATATTTTTTGTTTATTTGTTTGTTTGCTTTGGGAGTTTTGATGAATGGGATTTAAATAGGAAATTGAAGAATGGGTATAAATTCGTGAAGTATAATGCACTGTAGGATAAAAGGTATTATTATCCATAATGATAATGAATGTAAATTCTCTAAGATTTTCCTGAGGATATTCAGATGTGTGAAATATTTAGAATCATATTAAAAGCCATCTATTACCACTGACCCATTTTCCCCTGTATCTTAATGGTGTAGTGAGAGTAGCATACACAGGATCAGGTACAGGTTATAATGACTTCTAGACATATGACTGGATCATTTCCAAGCCTACCCAGCCAGCTTTGTGATAGATTGTGATTATATCCTAAGACATATAGAAATATTGGGCCCTGGCTGGTGTGGCTCAGTGGATTGAGTGCCAGCCTTCAAATCAAAGGGTCACTGGTTCAATTCTCAGGCATGGTCCTTGCTTGGGTTGCAGGCCAGGTCCCAGGCAGGGGTGCTTAAGAGGCAAACACACACTGATATTTCTCTCCCTCTCTTTCTCCCTCCCTTCCCCTCTCTCTAAAAAAAAAATATATATATATATATATATATATATATATTTTTTTTTTAAAGAAGAAATCATTGGGAAGGAAAAGTTAGAATACATATAGATAATTTTCTTAGTAAATTGCTGAGCGACTTAGTACAAAATTTTCCTACAATTCATTTTTTTAAATTCCCTTTAATGTACTTTTGTATGTATACTTTTGTATTCTTAACAGTGTACTAATTCCACTTTATTTGAATGTTTTCAGGTTAATATCCATTCAGATGTATATCTGTATGTATGTATATATGTATTTAGTTATTTATTATACCTTTTATTGGGTTTTTTAAATTTATTTATTTTTAAAAGATTTTATTCATTATTTGTAGAGAGGTGGGGAGGGAGGGAGGAAGAAAGGGAGAGGAACATACATGCATGGTTGCATTTCACCTACCTCCAGCTGGGACCTTGCTGGAGATGTGGCTTACAACCTGGATATGTGCCCTATCTGGGACTCAAACCAGCAACTCTTGGGCTCGCAGGCCTGTGCTCAATCCACTGAGCATACTAGCCAGGGCTTCTGATGTACTTATGAAATATTTTTCTTTGTCATGTTTATGTATGAGTTTGGGAAATCCTATTTTTTTTTTCCTTTACTTTCAGGTTAATGTAATCTTTTTATCGATATCATTTCTAAAAATAAAACAAATGTACTGATGTTGGTGTATGTATATATTTAGTGTCTTATTTAATATCATATTGGAATTCAAATTTTATTGAAGATCATTCTTTGAAAAGGAAGTTTTTAAGAAGATGCTTTACAACTCGTTCCCTTCAAAAAGCATTGTTTTTGTCTCTGTTATTGTGAAAGCAAGTTGTTTACATGTCTTGCAATGCTTTTTAAGTTTAATAAAGCATGGATTCACAGCTGTTTAATTTCCTTCTGAACAAATGGCCAGCAAAGAAAACCACTAGAAGAAATCACATTCCACAAAACCTAAATATATAAAAGCAAACTTCCCAATAACCCAGGTTTTACTGGAAGAGCCATATCCTTAAGAGCACTTATAAAATACAAAACAGGTGGGTGGGTGGGGGGATAGAGGGGAGCAAAAAGGGGATGGATGTAATACAACAACAATAAAAATTAAAAAAAAAAAAAAATACAAAACAGTCTTTGAGCATCTATTTGACTGTCAAACAATTGTAAACAAGATTTCCTTGTCTAATTATTAACAATCTTACAGTGATTCTCATGATGTCAAGGAAAAGTTACATGATGTTAGATTTAATTGAATCAAAAGTCATTTAAAATAAAATTATATGTACAATACAACAAAATTTCACATTGCTCTCTGAAATTCTATTCCTTCTAGAATGAATTGGGATCACTTACAAAAAAGTCTTAAAAGGGTTATTTTTGTTTTCCTACTCTAAAATACCAAGTCTTTTAGTAATCAATATTTTTCTAACACAAACAATTGCACTTACAATAATAGAGTTTCAATGATGATGATGATGGCCTCCTATCTCACTCAGGAAAAAGAAAGCCAGTTATTCCTGTAGCTAGAAGACCCATCATGGTCTGGCCCCTCCTCTAAACTCTCTCATCTCATCTCTGATTTCCCTCTGACCCCTTTTTCTATCACTATCTCCACCAGCCATATAAGTCTTCGATGTCCTTTGACACATTAGCACACTTCTGCCTCAGGACTTTATCGATGTTGTTTTTTCTGCCTGCAACATTCTTCCCTGGTCTTCCTAGGCCCTTTATTTCAACTATTATATATATAATCTCATATCCCCTTTCCTACTCTATTCTAAGAGCTTATTATTATTCGGTGTGACAAACAGAAACCTTTATGTTGGAGTTGGGAGAGCCTGTAAGAGTAGCTCTCCTATCTTACCACTCATTATCAATTATCCCAAACAGGAAGAGACTGACTTTTCATCTCCAACAGAAAGATGTTTTATCTCCTCTACTACTACAGCTGGAAAAGGAGGATCTTTTCCCTACCCAGCAACCAGTCAGCCAATGGATGAGTTTTCTGACTCAGGAAGTGAAAAGCCATTACATTTCAAACTCCCACTTTCCTCCCATGGAGAAAATTTTACAGCAGCCCCTCTGAGCTTCCCTTTTCCTCTATAAAGAAATGTTCTCCTTTGTGCACTGGACCTGTGCCTTGGACCATTAGATTGCATGTCCTGAATTGTTGCTCTCAAACTCATTTTGCTAGAAAACTATCTTGATTATTTATTTAAGATCAACATTAACATACTACATATTTCAATTATTTATCTTGGTTTGGTCCCCTACAAGAATGTAAGTTCCATAAGAATAGTAATTTTTGCTGATATTTTCCCCTCAGTTTATCCACATGCCCTGCAACAGAGCCAGCACTTGGAAGATGCTCAATGAAATGAAGGAACAGATAGATTATTATTAGCCTTTTCTTAAGAATGAGATATGGTAATAAAATATAACTAGCTTAAAAATGATAAAACCAAGTGGAAAAACTTTAGACAGGAACTGTCATAAACATTCTTACTATTTGCCAAGAGCTAAGTAGCAGAAAGATTTGTTGTACATCTGCATCAGATAGGGTCCAGTCGGGAGCGATTGTTTGTGTTTGAAAAATATTGATTACTAAAAGACTTGGTATTTTAGAGTAGGAAAACAAAAATAACACTTTTAAGACTTTTTTGTAAGTGATCCCAATTCATTCCAGAAGGAATAGAATTTCAGAGAGCAATGTGAAATTTTATTGTATTGTGCAAATCTTTTTATTGTATTGTTCAAATCTTTGCCCATTTAAAGTTTTGTCTTTATATTATTCAATTGTAAGAGTTCTTTGTCTGGATAAAAGGAATTTGGTAAATACAGGTAAACAGGGAAAGTTATATAAAGAATTAAGTACTACAGGGGAATGGAGCAACACAGATAGACTGGTGGAAGGTAAACATATAACATGGTATAGAGCATATGTGTATATATAGTGCAGCCTGGGGCAGAGAGAGAGAGAAAACCCTAGGACTGAGATCCAGAGCTTGCTGGAGAGAGGTATGGGTGGCTTCTACATGACAGAGAATTGCTTGTGGTGTGGCTCTGGTGGAACTTGCTGGAAAGCACCCTGCCAGGAAAAGCTATTCATAGAGAGGTAGGTATCTTATGGAAGACCCTTCATTACAAAAATCATCTGAGGTAGGTTCCTGGGAAAGCTGGGTACTGCAGTCTGGATGGCATCGCAGGAACCAGGTACTGAAGGACCCATGTACATGGCAAGAACTTGCTGCCCAAGAACAGTGAAACCAGAAAGAAAAGCCTTCTCCTCCCCCCCCATCTCTCCAGTGCCCTCTACTGGCAAAGCTTAACATTGTGCAACATAAAGAAAACAAAGGGTCTCTGCATTTTCACATGGTGGGAGCAATTAAACAATAGTGATACCATATCTATGTTCAAAAGTTATTGTAATAAATACTGTACCATGCTGCATAACCTTGACTATTTGGAAAAATGTTTATTTTCTACTCTAAACTTTGTATTCTTAGAGAACTATATAGGTCAATACTTTATTCCACAGAGTTCACCTGAAATATGTAGGCATTCAGAGTAGTTGGGCCTCCTAAATTGAAAATGCTGTCTGTACTCAAAGTTTTCTAGATAAACACATTCATGTTTTACAAGTGGTAGCTATATTAGTAAATTAATGAGCTGGTCAGGAATGGTAAATTCAAGGGTTAAAATATAAAAGGATAAAAGTAAGACTTTAGAACCAGAAACACTTAATGTTAACTGCAGCAATTACAAAATATCTCTTATGTTGTTATTTTTTATGTAAAGTATTCATATTTGAATTACATAATACAGATTTGCTCAAAATATTGTGATACATTTTAAACAGAAGTCTAAGAAATGTCAACTCTTAAGACAACTTGGGTCCATTATAATAACATCAGGCATGAAAACTGTCTCTTTTCTACTAACTTAAATTTTTATTTATTATGCTTCTTTTTAATCCAAAATGACCAGAATGTTCTTGGACAAGGCTGCTAAACATTCTCTCTCAAGGGCTTCCAGTCAGTTACACTCAAAACATTTTCAATCTGCAAATGGAAGATAACATAGGTCTTTTAAATGTCACAGAAAATCAGGGCCCTGGCTGATAGCTTTGTGGATAGGTGCTGGCCTGTGACTCCAAATGTGGCTGGTTTGATTCCCAGCCAGGGTACATAACCAAGTTGCAACCAAGTTGCAAGTCTGGTCCTTAGTTAGAGGCAGGTGAAAGGCAACCATATGTTGATGTTCCTCTCCCTTTCTCCCTCCCTCCCTTCCCTGCTCTCTAAAAATAATGAATAAAATCTTTTAAAAATGTTTTTGAAATAATGTTCAAAAATGTATATATAAATGCAAATAGGCACATGAAAAGAGGCTCAATATCTTTAGTCATTAAGGAGGTGCAAACTAACACCACTAGATGTTTACTGGAATGGCAAAATGTTTTTATTGTTATTCTATTACAGCTGTCCCAATATTTTTCCCTTTCATCCCCCTCCACCCAGCCCACCCCTCTAACCCACAATCAATCCCTCTCCATTGTCCCTGTCCATATATTGTTCATAAAAAAACCAGCAACCTTTGGGTTTGTTTTTTTGTTTTTGTTTTGTTTTGTTTTTTTAATTTTATTGTTGTTGTATTACATCCATCCCCTTTTTGATCCCCTCTGTCCCCCCACCCACCCACCCATTTCCCCCAAAGTCAATCCCACCTGTTGTCCATGTCCATGGTTCCTTTATACTAGGTTCTTGTCTAAGCTGCTCCCCTTCTTTGCCTCTGCCTCCCCACTCCCCACAAACCCGTTCCCCCTGACCACTGAAGGCCTATTCCTTGTATTCATATACTTGGTTCTGTTTTGCTTGTTGTTAGTTTTGCTCATTATTGTCCCGTAATGGGTGAGATCATATGATATTTGTCCTTCACTGACTGGCTTATTTCACTAAGCATAATACTCTCCAGTTCCATCCATGTTGTTGCAAAGGGTACAAGTTCC